>SOPF01024432.1:3364-49183 GCA_012979155.1 Hypericum perforatum | reverse complement strand
CTTGGGTCCAATCTACTGTTGGAGCCATGACCAAAGACCAGTTGAAAGGTTGACTCTGTTTGAAACGCATGTGCATATTTATAAAAGCTTAAACCAATCAAATTTATTGGTTTTGCATAGGTTGGTGAAATTTATTTGAAATTTAACTCTAAAAAGTCATTTCAAATAAAGTTATTTTTAAAGTCAATCACTTAGATCAATCGATGAGGAATTTGTTTTTGATTCGAGTTTATGAAAATATATAATTGTTAAATATTTGTGAAGAGAACTTTTTCATCTTTCAAAATTCTTATCCAGCAAAAATATGAATTAGTCGATTCGAGAAATCAAATACTATGTATTTCTAAAAAAATTATTTTGGGTCGAAATTTGCTTTAAGAAACTAAATTTTGGAACAATTAGTGGAAGTTGCAATTTTAATCCACTATGAACATGACTCATTATGTTCCAATAATTTATGCATAGACTGCTGATGGACCACTGGACCGCTTCGCTTTCCTCGCTTTGAATCAGAACGAGGTCAAAAGTGTTAACCACACGAGAGGATGAAGAGCCAATTAGGACCAAGCTGGGACTCGGAGACAAGGAAACACCATTTTCTTTTGTCCATTAGGAAATAGGTCTAATAAAATAGGATGTTTCACTGACACGATAAGTGGAAAATTTATATTCAGAATATAATAATATTAAATATTTGTTAATTTTTTTTACTTTATTCAAGATATTTATAAGAAACAAATTATGATTAATCTGCCATAAATTATGGAAAATCAAGAGTGGAGACTTGTAGTTGGATCAAGATTCTGTGGTATATTAACGTTGCTTTCACTGAAGACTAGTGGATATTTACACCAAAATGATTAGTTTATGCGGAATATTAAAAAAAAGAAAAAATATTGAGAGAGGTATCAGCCAATCAGAAATTTTGGATTTGATGTGTAGAAATATTTATTAAAGTAAACAAGTTTTAAATTCGTATAACCTATGTTGATTACGAGAATTAATGCCCATAGTTCGGTTCATGTCGTCCGGCTTGATTCTTCTGAAATGAGTACATAATAATGTTTGATCATTATTTGACTAGACCCAACAATAACTTTCTCAATAACAATAGCCACTTACGCCTTCTTCGAAAATAATTGACTGGTCCATGTCTAGCGAGAAAAAATAAAAATAAAATAAAAATAAACCCACCGGAAAAAAAGCAGCACACTTTTAAAAGAAATTGGCGATGTCTGTCCCATTTGGGAAAAATTGGAACTCCCAACATTTGGATCTCCTCTGAAAGCAACCTACCTGTTAAATTATTTGCCAAGATTTTTTAAAAAAAGGTGCGAATCAGTTGTGTCTGAGAACAACATTTTGGAAAAATTACTAAATTAGAACGTATTCAACGATGTAAGAAAGTCAAAGGGAGATACGTCGCTTCAACCTAAATGGGTATACTATATCGAATACTAACAGTGACGATACCTTCGATAACATTTTGTATCTTTTCATGGTCATTTCACTATCGTTACAATTTTTGGTTTATCTCTTGTCTCGGTGCAGCTAACTCGTTTTGTCTTTTTATAAATAAAGCTAGTTTATAGTATTATTTACAACATATTTAATCAAGAATTCTGTAACTACCCACTAGAATATTCAGAAAAATTAATCAAGAAAAAGGAGATATAGAGGGGAAAAGATAGAAAGGAAACATTTCTGTTTCTTAAAATGAAGCTCGCAAATAACCTGACGCATGTATGGTCTGCCGGATAAAGGGTCACTTTTTAAACATGAGGTGGGAAGTTCGAGTATCCAAAAAACCTTTCCAAGAACCGGAATTGTGGAAACAATTTTTCCCACAATTTTTTCAACCAAAAAAAAATGAAGCTGGCAAATGTCAAGAATGATCCTATAATTCTTACCATGTCTCTAGTTATACCAAGTCCTTATTCAACCTAATGGGCTTTAGTATTCACAGGCTCAAATATTAATACAATCTATATTACTAGCCAAGCCAGCCTATCCATCGCATTGCATGCGCTACCCAACAACAATCTTGTCCTCAAGGTTTACAATCAATCAAAGGAATCAAACGAAAACAACTTTTATTGTTGATAATAAATATTGCAACCAACATTTCATTCTGCAAGTTCCCTCAACTTCATGCAAGAAATCATTATTTGTAATATACATGATTATTGTTAGAATCTAATTTGTAATTTGTTTCATTAAAAAATTGATTCATAAAAAAATTTAATTCAAATTTGTCCCCTAAAACAAAGTAAATACATTTCAAAATTTTTAAAATCCGACAAATTCTAATCAATCAAATTCCCCCATACTTTTTTAAGTAAGAACTAATATTTTTTAAAATTGACCAAAAAATTTAATTTTTTTTTCACCTAGTCGGATTGGTATTTTTTATTTTAATATAAATATTATTAGATAAGATACAATAAAACTTGGTTTAACGTACAAAATGATAAAATATCAAATAAGTTTAGATATCTATCAGTTTCGGTATATAACTAAAAAATCTAAATATTAATTTAATAAATCTAAAATTAAAAAAGAAGATGATACATATTTTCTTATTTGACATATTAGTCAAATTTGTTTGAATTGGTTAATATATAAT
Organism: Hypericum perforatum; assembly: GCA_012979155.1. Taxonomy (NCBI): domain Eukaryota; kingdom Viridiplantae; phylum Streptophyta; class Magnoliopsida; order Malpighiales; family Hypericaceae; genus Hypericum; species Hypericum perforatum. The sequence continues at coordinate 46,557 of SOPF01024432.1, read as the reverse complement.
AAAAAAATATTTAAAAAATTAATTTATTATGATCCAAAAGTGATATACATGCTCCAAATGTGAAAGTGAATGTTTTTAGTTTAAATTAAATAACATAAAAAAGAATAACATAAAAATTAAATTTTAGGTTGAATCCAATCGGAAAAAAAATTGATTAGACAGACCAAATTTTAGGCAATCCGACCATCATCCGACTTTTAGAGAAAACTCGTATCAAAATTGATCCTGGGGAGGTAAACTACTATTCAGACTGCAATTTTAAAGAATTGGTAAAAAAATTATCCTTAGTTGTAATATTTATGGAATGTTATTCTAACTTGGCTTCTGGAAGGTTGTCAATAGTCAACGATATTCTAGACGATACATGCAAGTATGATGGTCCTCATGCAATATTGCAATTCAGCCAATTCTATTCAGGGAAGCCGAATTAGTGAAAACTTGAAAGTTCCCGCGAAATGTTTTGCGCCGTTTGCTTAAGCTATGTTTGTTTCAGGCATAATATTTTTCTAGAAAGTCCATTCCACGGAATTGAATGTTTCAGAAAGCAATTATTTTCCAAAAAGTATGCTACTGATTTTATGTCTTACCATTTAATGAAACTTATTGTTAAATTAGACTTGAGCAGTTAGAATGACCGAGGAATTAAATGCTAAAATATTTTATACCAAAAGAAAAGATATTTTCTTAGAGGAATTAGTTTCCGTATTCTGACGGAAACTTTTTGTATTTCGGCTTTATTTTCACGGGAAACAATTTCCCAAGTAAATATTGGGAAAACGTTTTCCACTCTCCGGAGGCAAGCCACTCGCCTCCCTCTCGACCTCCTAACCGGCGATACCTCATTTCACCTCCGATCTCCATCTTCTTCTTCCTCTTCCTCATCGTCTACTGTTGGTCTCTCTCTTCCTCCAGAGGCTAGTTTTCTACTCGTCTTCCTCTTCGGCGCTCTTTTCCTTTTTTTTTCCTTCTAGGTTTTCGTTTCTAACATCGAAATGAAATGGTTATTGCTTCATTTTCGGTTTTGGGATGTTTAACATTGGAAGTTAACTGTGCATTAAGAGGCTAGTTCCTCTTCCTCTTCGTTGCTCTTTTCCTTTTTCTAGGGTTTCTTCTCTAGCATCCAAATGGTTGTTGTTGCTTTATTTTCAGTTTTGGAATGTTTGCTCCAGCCATCCATTGTTGATGTCGTTTCGGATTTCGCAGCTAGCGGCTTGGCTGATTGCTCTGCTTGATCTTGATTAACTTTTGGTTTCCTCGGAAAGGTGTTCGGTTCAGATCGATGGTCGTGCAGTTTGTTCTTCTAGGATTTGTGGCTTATTTAGTAAGATAATTTGTGCAGGTACCCGCAGATTCTGCAGATTTCATTTTGTAACTTAACAAGCACAATGTCTGGGACCGACGATGACGAGGCTGATGTGAGTAGCTTTGTGTTGGTTTGGATATTTTTATGCATGTCTTGTTTGAAATTTATGCGCACAACTTTATTGCAGGAGCAATGGCAATCCAGAAACAAGGAAGGGATAGGGAAGGGAACACCTAAGCACTTTCGTTGGACAAAGCCTATGTCGGATATGCTGATTGGGCTACTGGCTAGAGAAACAGTTAATGGAAACAAGGGCGCCACAACCTTTAAGAAAAAGTCACTGACCAAGGTTGCCAAGGAGATCAAGGAGAAGTTTTTTTTGGATTGTCGGCCAAATCACGTTGTGAATCACTTGAAGACGGTGAAGAAAGATTGGGAGACCATTGCTGCTCTTCGGAATAAGAGTGGTTTTGGGTGGGATGACAATCTTAAGATGATAACTGTTGATGACGATACATACAAGCGGGAGATGTTGGCAAGTATTTTACGTGGGGAAATTCTTTCTAGTTCGTAGCTACGTGATATGTTTCTAACAGTATTATTTATATGGTTTGACAGGCAAATCCGATCAATGAAAAGTATCTCAATAAGACTGTTGAGATGTATTCGGAGTTGGCTCTTGTTTTTGGGAAGGGTATAGCAAATGGGGGCAATGATAAAGAGTATATTGAGGTTGACTCGAGTATGAAGGATGTTGATGACGATGATTCAACATCAGAGAATTCTGAGGATGCCAATGCCGGGACTCTTGCATTAACGGGAACACCTAAGCACTTTCGTTGGTCAAGGCAAATGTCTAATACACTGATTGGACTATTGGCTAGAGAAGCAGCTAAGGGAAACAGGACGGCCTCATCAAATTTCCAGAAAAAGTCACTTGTCAAGGTTGCTAAGGAGATCAGGGAGAAGTTTGCTTTCGATATTCAGCCAAATCACATTGTTAATCACTTGAGGACGGTGAAGAAAGACTGGGTGGCCATTACTACTCTTCGGAGTAAGAGTGGTTTTGGGTGGGATGACAATATTAAGATGATAATTGTTGATGACAATACCTACAAAAGGGAAATATTGGCAAGTATTTTTCACGGTAAAATTCTTTCCAGTTCTTATGTTCATGATATGTTTCTTACATTATTACTTATATGGTTCAACAGGCAAATCCTAACAATGAAAAGTATCTCAATAAGAAAATTGAGATGTACTTGGAGATGAATCTTGTTTTTGGGAAGCGTGTGCGTGTAGCAACCCGGCGCAATGCAAAATCGTCTCCATCTCCTGATGTTGACAACGAGTATTCCGATGCTGACTCAAGTACGAAGGATGTCGATGACAACGATGACAACGATGATTGGATAGCAGAGAAAGCTGCTGCATCATCAAGTGCTCACGTATCAGAGAAACAATCTCATCGGAAAAGAAGACGTGATTCCGAGGATGCCAATGCAGGGATGCTTGCATTAGCAGCGGGAGTGGAGTTGGTAGGTCAGGCCTTGCTTAACTTGACCAAAGATCGACTCATTGTGAAAGATTTGTATTATGAGGTGATGAAGATGGAAGGATATAGCGAAAAGATTCTCGGAAAAGTTTTCGACTATTTGGTCGAACACGAGATGCAGGCAAAAGGATTCATGGTGAAGAGTGAAAATCTGAGAAAGATGTGGATTGACAGCTTCCTTAGGAAGAGTGGCAGAACTAGTTGAGACCCTTTTCTGTTTCTTCCATGAATTTTAGATCTTTGACTTAGATTAATGTAGTTCTATGGACTCTTTTGAAAGGTGTAGTTCAATGGATCTGCCATTCCCAACTTGGGCTCTGTTTGCTGCAGCGGAAAATAGTTAATAGGAAAATATTTTCCACCATTTTCCAACTTGAAACAATAAAGAAAGTTGTCTTGATAATACACAATTTAAGCTAATTATAATTAGGGATTGATTAAGAGGTAACATATTTTAATTCATCTATGCAAAAATCGATTTCTATTAAAATTTAGTAGTGACTTTTATTTTTGATAAAATTATTCAATGTTTCATAAGAAATTTGCTTGTCTATCAACTAATTGTAAAATGCATAATTGTCCACGAGGGTATAATAACACCAAAATTCATTTTCCAAACACGAGAAACCAAATCTTAAAATGAACTCGAAAATAACTTAACTCATAAATAAATCGTTATCGTCATAAAATACTTATATTAGATTTGCTTACCAAACTTGTCTTCTTCTTCCGATCTCACCACCTTTGCCGCGGCTGCGCCACGTGTAAGCACCTCCGATAGAGAAGATCGTCATTAAAAATTCCGTTTCAGCTCAAGGAAGAAAAAACAAGCCGCAACGCCGCCGTATCGTTTTCCGGCCGTTACGATGCCGTTCTGGCGTCTCCTGTCTCCCTGTATTCTCCTCATCAGCTGCTTCTCAGGTAACCGCACGCTCAACGCACCTTTCTCGCTCCGGATTCGTATATTTTGATCCTGGTAACCGTTGCGTTGACCGCAGGACGGGCGTTGACCGCAGGACGGGCGTTGACCGCGGAGGTGACGCTGGAGTCGATAACGATATACAAGACGCACGAGTGGCTGGGGGCCAACCCTAGGGTTTACTTCAAGTGCAAGGGAGAGAATCGCACCGACATTCCCGACGTTAAGCAGTCCAACGTCTCCTACGCCTTCAAGGCCGAGGAATCCTGGCAGGTCTGTTGAATTTCTTTTTTTAAACTAAAATATTTCTTTTCTTTTTTTCTTTTTTTTTTATTGTGGTTGATGTGATTGTGGTGTGTTGTTTCAGCCGTTGACGGAGATTAACGGGACGAAGTGCAAGCGGTGCGGGTTCTACGAGAAGGACGACTTCAAATCCGACGATGTGTTTGAGGAGTGGGAGCTGTGCCTGTCTGAGTTCTCGGAGTCCGATGGCAAGTACAAGAGGGTCACGGCCGACGAGTTCTCCGCGACGTTCAAGTGTCGGGAGTGCATTCGGCTATCCGAGGCCGAGAGTATGGTTTCTCGTATTTTCTATGGTTTATGCATTCCAGCGACGATATGATTTGGTCGACGAGATTGGAAACCACTTCTTTTGAGAATGAACTAGATGTTGCTCCGTGTCTTCGTTATAGATCATGAACTACGGATGCAGCATTCTGTGGAAAGTGTGATCACGAATGATCTCTTTGTTTGTTTGCAGATGCCAACGCTCGCTCTCCTCCGCATAACACGGAGAAAAGGATGCATGTTGCCGTTGCAATAATCATCAGTGTGGTGATTTCCACTGTGTTGATCATAGGGCTGTTTGCAGCATACAAGTACTGGCAGAAGCGAAAGAGGCAACAAGATCAAGCTCGATTTTTGAAGCTTTTCGAAGAGGGTGACGACATTGAGGACGAGTTGGGGCTTGGCACCGTGATATGATCTGGTGTGGCTCGATTCTCAGATGTACATCACATTCATCTATTCACAATTTTGCTTACACGAAAGGAAATTAGGTTCTGCATATTCTTGCTCAGAATTTTTACTTTCTAGAGGATCACTGTCAAGGCACCAACCTTGTAAACATTGGACAAAACATGTTCAGAGACAATTTTGCTCGAGTCGAAATACAGAAATATTGCTTTGATTGTTCTTGACCTCCATTTGCTTTGCAGAGTCTATTACGAAAGCCAAACTCTGAAGGTGTTATTACCGGTACTGGCACGTCGAGTTTCCATGTCAAAGAGAACTTAAAGCTTTCAATGACAAAAATCGAGACATCGTAATATATTTCTGAGAACGCGAAGCAAAAAGAGAGAACTTTGCCAAGACAATGAATCATCGATTCGATCCGAATCTATTGAAATGCAGAGCTGCAGTTCATGACAGCTAAGGAGCATCAGTTTGTTGCTAGTAACTAGAAATGGAACAGACGAAAAATCTCAACTAAACCAGTTATGAATTAGTAGTTAACGGATGACAGATGATCTTCAGATGCAAACTGGTTCTGCTGGATGTTATTAGTCCTCCAGGAGACGGATTTCCGGGTTCCTTAGGCCCCTAGCCAAGCAGGGCCAGTAACCGAAGATCTCTGCGCAGAATTCGGTTTCTTCCGATATGTCTTTGTGGGGATAAGCTGCTTCATGCCAGCCATAGTAACTTGAGTCCTCCTTGTCCCGATGTCCGAAGAACCATGAATCTTGTTCAGACCAAGGAACTTCATCCCAGGAAAGCTGGCTGTCTCCACATTCATAGTGGCAGGAACTGTGGTCTCTTTGTTGTTCTTGTCGTATCAAATCTTCCGCTATCCCATCTCCACTTCCATATGGATTTTCATCTGCAAGGGAAGTGTGGTTGTCATCCCAGCAGAACCAGGATCTGAAACAAGTCTCATCTTCGTTCTTTGAGTACTCCCAACTTCTGTAGAGATCATTACCATAACCAACGTCCGGTTCTACCCACGGCAAAGAAATGAGGCTTTGGAACAAATCCTCCCCATCAAGGGTACGTGAGTCAGAGTCCAGAGCCGGACAAGGATTACAACAAAGTAGGTCCAAAAATGGACTCCATTCTTCATATACGCCATTTACTGGATCATAACTGGCTTCATATGTTGCTAGATTGCCCTCGTGAGAATTCTGTGAATCTTGTAAGTAGAATGAAACAGCAGACATCACGTGCTGCGCGTCTCTGCCACTTCCGATATGCTTGGTTTCTAATGCAATTTCCTCGAATGCCTTGCCACTAATATACCAAACTGGCAAGAGACCAAATGTGGTAGAAAATCAAAGAGGAAGATTCCTTTACACATTACCTGTCTGGTTCACCCAAATTATCATCGCCCGCCGAAAGATGAAAGAGATTCCAATCTTTTTTTTGCTGACAAAGAGTAAGGACCAGTAATGGAAGCTCTTCTACCTAAGAAACTTTGGCTGAAGGAATCCCATTATGGACAGAGAGAAACACAATGGAATTGGCATCTTTCCGAAAAGGGAGCATCTCAGAAAGCAGCTTCTGGAACACTACCAACAAAGTGATGAGCACTCAGTGGGAACAAAACTGCAGAGGAAAACCTGCTGATTCTGTCTCTTCCACTCCTTAAGAGTTGAGTGGTTCATACCTCGTAGCTCAAACGCACGCGAGTTTTTGATCCAATCTATTTTTTGGCTCTGGAATGGCAACATGATTTTTGAGTTTAAATTCCTATTCTCAGTATTAGTTAGCAAAACCACAAATTTGAAGGCTCGCCAGGAACTTGGGACAAGGTTTTAAGTTGCAGACTTTGCTTTCCCGGAAAGAGGAAATATGAAACTAAGACCCTTTTCATTGAACATCCAGATTAGGAACAATATTATTCAGTTGCAAACTGTCGCCTTTGACAAGAATTTATGACAGACGACGACCTGTCTTTTTTCCGGTTGGAAGGAGTAATAACCAAAGTAGATTTCGACCATAGAACCATTTAACCAGTTTTGTTATTTCCTCTTAGAACGTAGAAGTCAGCCCAATACCATCAGACAATGGCACCTTGTTACAAATCGTATCAGGAGTCTAGTCCGCTAGCAAATCCCTCATCATTTCATAGTTATTCTTTGTGTCTGATATATTTGTCCTCTTTAGTAGTATTATTTCCAAATTAGTTGTCTGGGTTTAGCTATATAAAGCCAGGACCTCCGTAGGGTTATTCACCAAGAAACAATAAGAATAATTTCCTTAGAGCAACAGTGTGCTTCATATCATTACAACGGCGCGAGGACAAAAAGGCAAGAACCCTTTGAATTCCACCGCGCACTCGTACAACCTGCATAGCAATGCTGGTCGAACCATGGTCGAACCACACCTAGTACCATACCACAATCTGTATGGATGTTGACTGGAAGTGTGCAAGATAAGAGTAGGATAACAAAGAACCTCATAGTGCGAGATTTGTTACATTGGATCTGAATCTTTCTCAACCATTTGTACATGATTCAGGGCAAGTAGTACAATATGTGTTGTGGTCCTTGACTACCTATGAAAGATGTTTCTGACTAAAGTAACCATTCCAAACAGAATATGAGCCGAAAGGGTGGATTCTTCAGTTCACTATTCTTCCCAAGAGAAGCAGAAGGAAAGCTGGATGACTTTTTTCTGCTCTGGCCTGGGCGGGGAACCACGCTCGAGGAACAAAGCCACCGTCTTTCTCAATGTTCGCATAGTAAACAAACCGGCCCCAATAAAGGACTTGGGAAGTAATCATGAAACCACCATCGTCCGAGCAGCTAACCTGGTATAGAAATTTTATAGCGAAATGAACACTCGACATCGTCAAATTAAGAAAAACTTGGTCACGTAACATACACTACCAACTGCATTGTAAACAAAATATAAGATTGATCACCTAGATGATTGGTCCACAATTGTGCAGGTTGACAGACCTCAACTTGAATCATTACCAGACTGCTTCCTTATATTCTGATTGAAGTTGACCATCTCCTTGGAGCCTGGACCGTAAATTACTTCAATTGTATCTCTACAAGACCTGAAAGCAACAAAACAAACCGAAGCTCCAAACCCTCTGTACACCCGAAAAATGCCACAAAACCAGAGAAAACAAGAACCATCTTTTAGATAATACCTGCAAGCCTCCTTGTTGAACTTCTTCTTGCTGATCCCGTACAGAGCATCGAATATCTCCGGTTCAACACGACAAAAGTAGGGGCGCTCTAGAAACCCCAAACAAGACAATCACGGTCTCACTTCTCGGACACAAAAAGAAGCAGCATAGGAGGCAAGGGAGGAGAAGCTATAAAAGAACTGACCTTGGTAGATAGAGCAAGTTCGCGAACCCTTGTCGTAATGGATGCACCACCCATCAGGACCCATGAGGCTCTTATAAAGCTGCCAAGTTTTTAACACCACTCACAATCCAACCCAGAAAAAGAAACCCACTTTTATAATCTCACAAAACAAACCACACTGAAAATTGGTCCAAACAGTTAAGATAACGTTCCCAGACCTCGATATCGTCAGGGTCGTCGAAAATTTCTTCGGGGGAAGGAAAGGCGGGACCTTTGTCGAGCTTGCAACAAGCTCCGCAACCCTGGACGCACTGCCACTGAGGTTCCTTTTTCTTCTCGCCACTCTTTGTTGTCGAGTTCGAGTTCGAGCTCTTGGGCGCGGGCACGGGCACCGGCACTCCGAACCCCCTTTTCTTCTCTCTCCCGAGAGCGGGCACCCTCTCCTTCCGCTGGGATGACAAGGTTACGGGGGCTATTGTCGCCATGCTCATCTTGTGGAGCTCGGCTACGAGAGGTTGCAACATGTCCTAAGCCTCCCCAAGCGGATAAAATATTGATTTCTGATTAGAGTTGCGTCACCGGATAAATCAGTTAATACTTGATAGTTGTTTGTCCAAAAAATTACTAACTCGAGTAATTGCGAAGATTTTACTATCTCAAACCTTGGTCTGTAACAGAGTTACAAACTATAAAACTCGATATAGTTACCGGTTCCGATGTCAAATAATTTCAACCATTCCTTTCCAATCGTGTCTCTTAGGTTATTAAGATACTGTCGACAAACAGATCATTGGGGTTCAAGCCTTCAGACCATATGCATGAAACCACAGAAGACCAAGACCAAGCGGAAATGATGACTGAAGTCGATGGCATAAGTATTTAATAAGACAACAGATAATGTAAAAGTTTCGCCACAACAAAGTTTCACGTCTCAGAAGTGAAGGCATGAAGATGGCGAGTCCACAAAAGACCGGAGGGCTTTGTAGTTCGAGTGCACGTCTCTAAACGCCTGCAAGGGACTTTTAAGTGACATGGGTGGGGTCTATCTCTATCTATGGTGACTTGTCATCGTAATCATCAGCAGCTGGGCTCCTATCATCCCTTGGGCTGGGGCTACGGCTGCGACCATTGGCAGCTGGGGGACTTTCAGACCCACGAGCCACAGGACTTCGACTGTCAGGGCTCCTACTCCTTCCCCTTGGACTGGGACTGTAATACCGGGCTTTGGGGGAGGCACGAGGGCTTCCTTCTTCGGGAGAAAGGCTGATGTCTCTGCTCCTGCTCCTGGGCACGGGGCTCACAGATCTGTCATCCTTTTCGATGCTTCTCTCTCTCTTGGGTGGTGGGGACCTTGATCGGCTGAGACTGAAAAAAAATGCAGTCAATAAAGATGGTTAAGGATGTAGAACCGATTATATGCGGGAGAAGAACTTCATGACAAGTTGGGGATATACAAAACTTAATATACCTGTAGCTGCGACGACGACTATAACTTGGGCTACGGCTTCCATAACGGCGAGGAGAGAGGGACCTTCTAGGTGAAGGAGAGTAACTGCGTCCCCGTCTACAATCCACACCGGGCATTAAGAGCAAGAACTGTAAACTTCTTCCAAGAGAAAATGCAAAGCAAGCAAGAAGAAAAAACCACTAAACCAGTAAAAGGAGTACAACATACTTCAGCTTTTGGGGGCTGTTAGTGCAGTTTCTCTCGATGTGTCCCCTTTCTCCACAGCGATAACACTTATTTTTCCAGTCTCCAGCCTTGCAATCACGGGCCCAGTGGCCATCGATGCCACAGTTGAAGCAACGCCCAGATCCAGGTGGAGGACCTCTGCCCATATATTCCCGTGAACCACGAGGGACCTAATAATTTGTCAAAAAATAGGTCAGCATTCATTAACGAGGTAGATAATCTATCGGCAAAGAAACGATAACTTTTGAAACTAGCTACATACAAGTTTCATGACAAAAAAAAACACAGTAATCTATGAGCTATCTATGCTCCCGGCTATCAAGTAGAATAACTTTCGGACAAATATGTTGGCTGCATAAGTACATAACCTCCTCCACTTTTCCCAAAATAAAATCCCCCTTCAATCTTGACATCAAGTATACTCCCATTTTCAAGTAAGGCTTCCCATTAAACCCAGAAGAAATGAAAAGCAACCACGAGGAGGGATCTCAAATGGCAAAAATCTGATTGATAATTATGGAACTGAAAGAAAAGAAGCAGAAACTCACCCCTTTTGCAAATTCCACAATGAGACGACTTCCATCAAACTCCCTACCATCGAGATAATATCTCGCCTCATCAGCATCACGAGAATCACTAAATTCCTGTACAAAGGTGGTGAAAGAAACCCAAAGGCCAAAAATAACTCATGGATATAAGAACAACCAAATATTTCTCAGACCAGAACAACCCTTTGCAGAGAACCAAAGCAATAAGCCGTAAAAGCATTTAAAAAGAAGAAACTTACGACAAATGCATAGTCACGCTTCATATCCACATCTCGAACTCTGCGAAACGGTTTCCACAAAGAGTAAGCCCATCATTACGTAAGTACTTCAAGAGTATGATACTTCATTGCTCACAGACGAACTAAACACCAGTTTGAGATTGTTGCCAATTCACCAAAAAAACACGCAATAACACAACAGAAAGAATCGCCAAAGTCTGGGACTCGGCAAGTATTTGGACCCATCCCACCAGGCAACCATCTCACCATAGGCCTCCGGGTCAGGCGAAGGCCCCAGAAACCTTCAACAAGATCATTCAAGTTAAAATAGCGGACATCTAGAACTACAATATTCCCACACCTATAAGTGTCAAAACAGTAATTTAGGATGAAAACAAGTTGAGGAAGAATACAGCCACTTTTCCAACTTCACAAGACATAGGCACCGGAAGCAGCAGATGGATATCATTTGCAGTACAAAGTAGCAAAACCCGTTGACATTTTGCAGTAACATAGTATAAATTTAATTCAAATATCTGAACCAAAAACAAATTTTTCCCCGTTCCAAAATAATTGCTAACAACAGAACCAGGTCACTACCTCCCGTATTTGCTAAAGAGATAGTCAAGGTCGCGTGAGCGAGTCCGAGAACTAAGGTGCCCCACATAGAGGCGGGTATTTCCATACCGATCATCGTAGCGAGGCATTTTTATTCAACCTGCAACAAAAATCAACAAAATATAACCATGCATAATCACCACTAGTCATACAAACAACAGCTTATCGGCTCTATGAGAAACAGTCATCAGCTAAAAGTAAGACGCATAACAACAAACTAACGCGAATCTGCGAAAAGGTGTCAACTTTGAATCTTTTCTACCAAATATCTGAAACATACCCAACTGTCCAATTCAATTGTATTAACATAATTGAGTGTTTCCCCTCAAATTTAATTGATTTATATACTCTCGACGCAAAGAATTCAAAGGTATTCAGAAACTGAATTGATTTTCCAGGAAGAAACCCTAATTTTGTTTAGGTTAATGAAACCCTAATTAGGTGCAACAAGCTTATACCAACAATAATCCAGAATTCCTTAACAGAATTACAACAGTCCGGAAAGGGAAAAAGTAATCGGAACCCTAATTTCGGAGATCGAAAAGAGGAATAAGGGAATTCTTACCCCTCGAGAACCGAAACCCCGAAAAGACTCCGACTTTGAACAAGTATCCCCCAACGTCGATTCTTGATAGAGAGAGAGAGAGTTCTAGAGAGAGGTATTAAGACGACTGGACAGTGAAACGACTATTTATAGCTATTTTTTAGGGGAGATAAAAAAATCAGATCCTTCTCGTGGGATTTGACGGCCAGGATGCGTTTTGGATAATCGGAGGGTTCAGAATCCACGAGGAGGTTTGTGTTGGCCGAGGCTGGCCTTCGTTTATAACGAGGGCCATGGGCTTAATTTAATAGGCTAAGAGGTGGCTATGGGCTTTTAAATATGTAGGATTGGGCTCATGAAACTTAAGAGCCCATTCAACTATGTCTTTGACGCGTTTTTAACTTGAGTGATGAAACTAGTGGCCGAGAGTGACAATATTGAATCTACTAATTTAGATTTGTTGGAAATTTTGTGGTATGGGGATGAAACAAAAGTGTATGCTATCTTTAGTGACTTCAAGATTTGATAAATATTTTTGGAGAATTAGTTTGACTTTCTAGATTAATTACAAGTACAATGGGTAAAATAAATTAATGTCGTTAAGATAGTGAGAAGTTATCACACCATAATTCAAGCCGTGTATGACTTTGACCCCACTAGAAAAATGCTATATCAGAAACTGATTGATGCTACGCGAGTGAGTGAAAAAAAGGATAATTTCATAGTACGAAATAGAAACCATACACTCCTACTTATATGGCGAGGTTGGCGCCCGCCGTGTTCGTGAAAACATGCAGACCTGGCACTCGCTGGGTCCGCGTATTTTTGGGTCCCAGTGTCCACAGACACTTGGTGCCCATCAGTTGGCCGACGCTCACCAGGTGCGAGCAATATTTCGTACGCGGCAATCGACGTCCTTTCGGTGTCTAGCATCTTCCCATTCTCTCCTTTTTCTCAAGTCGAAACTCGAACTCATTTTTCACATGATGTGTACAATTTTGGGCTATGTTCTGCCAGGATCTTATCACAGTGACCTATATATCTCATGGACCAAAATTTATGAAAATATTCAACAAGATTTGGCTCAAATAAAATTGTGATAAAATTTTCCGATAAAAGTTTAATAGTAATGAGTACCACTCGAACTCGAGATCTACTACTCTATGTTACATTGATCATCAACAACCACCATATATCGACCAATCAATAGAACAGTACTTGGCACACATTTTCACAGATATTATATTTGAATATTATATCTGATTATAAATTGAGTATTGGACTTTGATTGATTAATTTCAACGTGGCAAGTCCCTTTAGCAAGATATACCATTTTTATCTCAATCAAACAGATTAGTACTTTATACTGACGTGCACCCAAGACTAATGAACCAACAAATTGACTATCGTAACATGGCTTACGTGATGAAGGATATGTCTAAAATATGGGACATACATACATTCAAATCTTGTTAATACAAAACATTAAATAAAGTATAGGACAAGACAATCTTCCTGATCGATTCTTTTGGGCAAATTTTTTATTTTTTCGTCTTTATTATTTGGAAAAAGGACGTCATAATCAAATTTTTAACATAACAAAAAACTTAAGAATAATATCGGACCAAACTATTAATACGAAACAATAGAAAGGTGATTCATTATGTTTCACAACGCATTTTGAGTGGGTTCGAGTCAACTTTTAAATAATTGTCTCAAATAAAATCTTCGCTTGATTATGTATATAATAGGTGCTGAAAAATATATAACAGTGTCACTGTCACATTATTGTGATTTTATTTGCACAGCCTATTAATCACCCAAACCAATACAACAAAATCAAATTAAACCCATAATATCTTCCCTCGATACTATGAAAAATACATTAATTAATTCCCAATTTTCACTTCCTCCTGTTCTTGCTCCCAATCAACAGAGTGAAATAGAACAAAACCCTAAAGAAAAAACCCCATGCAACAGTAATCCACAAGCAACCCCACTTGCTGATATCCGTAACACCTTGTTGCTTCAGTATATCCGAACCTGTGACAACACACGTCGTGCTCGTGATGTTGACCCCGAGCGTCGAGCTCAAGCTCTTCAAGAGCTTGAGCTTGAGCTCGTAGGGAACAGCCACGAGCGGAGTGGTGTCGAACATCTGCACCCCACGTACGAAGCACTTGTTCGGATCACTGAACTCGTTCTGCAAGGCTCCCTCGTAAGGGTACTTGACGAGGGAGAGGTAGTGGAACCACAACCAGTAAGAGGGGATACGGTCCCTCGAGATGAAGAAACCGCTGAAAAGGAGGAAGTAGGCGAGAACTGCCACGACGATCGTAAACCCTAGCATGACGTGAGAAACGACCCCCGCGAGGAATGTTACGAACGAGCTGCCCGCCCAGAAGGCGGAGAGGATGGTGAGGAAGAAGAAGAGGAATCCTGAGAGGCCCCCGTCGAGGCCAACCGCCCACCATGTGACGGCCGCGAAGGAGATGGAGAAGAAGACAAGGGAGGGGAGCGCGATGAGGGACTGGGCCAAGACGTAGGATGACCGCCGGTATGCATTGTACGCGGTCTCCCTCATGAAGATGTAGCGCTCCTGGAGCAACACAAAGATGCATATATTGTAAGGATCGGACATTTAGTCTAACGTACGAGTACAAAATGCAAGGAAGTCCAGGATTAATATCATAACATTTGTAATCATAGTGTAAAATTTTACTTTTAAGAAAACGTAAAGAATTGGTAGATGAAGCAAATGTATATACCTGGAGGAACGCGGGAATGGACTCCGCACAGGTATAGTATGTTGTGGACATGGCGAATGCGAAAAATCCAAGACGCTCCTGCGCGCCTCGCGGGGAGTTGTCGAGATGCCGGAAGATGGTCGCAAGGATGATCCCCGTCACGAGAACAGCTCCAAATCGGATGCCAAAGAGCTCTGGCATCCGCCTGGAGTTGATCGTCGATCGCTTGGCGATGACCATCATTTCAATCCAAAACGGATTTGCAAATGTCGGGACGGAGGGTGAGGAGGAGGACAGGTTTGAGTGATCCGTCGCGCCCGACACGAGCTTCCCCCTAGAGATGCTGGCGCTGATCGCGTCCTTCAGGGACATGTTGTTGTCTTCTACGGACTTGGAGAGCACACGGTTTTTCGAAAATGTTGTTGTTTGTTGCCAGGACTTGTTATGGTCTACAAGTGCCTTGGTCCCCTCGGGGGATTCTTCCAGCTCGCGGATCAAGTCGAGTGCGAACTCCATCCTATTCTCCTCCTCGGGGATCGGCTTCCCGAATTCTGAGAAGAATTCGGGTAGCTCCCCCGGGGAGCCGCTGAACACAGTCTGCCCTTTGGAGAGAAAGATTAGTCGGTCCAGTAGGCTCATGATCCTGTAACTCGGCTGGTGAATCGACATGATCACGATGCTCCCGCTCTGTGCAATTCTCTGCAACACCTTTACGACCATAAACGCGCTGGTGGAGTCCAGCCCCGAGGTCGGCTCATCAAGGAACAGCAAAATCGGGTCGTGGATGATGTCGATCCCTATCGAAACTCGCCTCCTCTCGCCACCCGAGACGCCCCTATGGCCCTCATCTCCGATCACCGTGGTGGCCGCGTTTCGGAGTCCAAGCTGGTCGATGAGGGCCTGGACCCTAGCCTTCTTCTTCGACTTGGAAAGCGACCGAGGGAGCCTGAACTCCGCCGAGAACATCAGCGTCTCCTCCACCGTAAGCATCGGAAAAAGCAGGTCATCTTGCATCACGTAAGCCGAAATAACCTTAAGCATCCTTGACTCCAACACCTCCCCGTTGAGTGCAACAGACCCTTTGAGGCTCTCTTTCGATATCCGATCGGCCAACGCGTCGATCAACGTCGACTTCCCGGACCCGCTCGCGCCAAGTACCGCCATGATCTCGCCTTCCCTCGCCTCCCCGGACACGTCATTCAACAGCACCTTGGTCCCCGAACTTTCCTTGCCAACTTTGACCCCATAATTCAAGTTTGTGAAGCTAAGAACAAAGGGTTTCGAGGGAGGAATGGAGCTCGGAATCTCGATGGCCTGATGATGCACCGGAGTACTGTAGTTGGAAGTGTCGCTCTGAGAGTACTCCTCCACTCTCTTCAGAAGCTCGGCTAGGGTTGGGGAGACTCCGCGCTTGGACAACATCCTCGGACATTGTTGGAGCTCCATTAGGGTTACGTATTTGGTGGGGTTTAGGTGAGACAATGTTCAGCTATGGAGGGAGGGATTTTATTTATAGAGGAGAAAGGAGCGAGTATGTTTGGTGGAGTCAAGTCTCCAACCGGCTGCCTAATGAGCTTAAGTTGGGCAATGACGTGACAATGAACTATGATATATATTAAAGTCTCTATTTTAAAATTTTAAGATAACTAGTTGATATAATTTTCACAATTATTAACAATTTTGCAATATTCTTAAATAGCGATGATAAATATTGACATTTATTGTCAATCTAATATAATTGGATTAACAAGTTATTACACAAGTAAGATGTATGTTTGACGCCGGAGACCATTTGGTCCAGTGGCATTAGGGTGGGGCGGGGTGGGGTGAAATCCAGGGTTTGACTCTTGACATAAGTATTTCTGATGTAATAGAATATGATTTAGAATAAAATCTAAAAAAATGTATGTTTGACTAATGGGAGAGTTGAATAAAGACAAGTGTGAACGTAATCTATGAATTCATTATAGCATTTTTAAGATTGCTCCATTACTTGACACTTGGTACATAGCGTTGATACTCCATAGTAGATATATAAAATCTTCCTATCTTTTACGAAATCTGACCAATTTGCATCTCCCAATAAGTCTGCTAACAACAAAATTCTATTAACTCAATTCAAGTTACACCTTACATGAACTGAATTATGTATTTTCGTTTAATCAATATTATATTCTTAGGTCAAATATCTTATATGTAGCATGAAATAGTAACCATTCCCGGGTATTTGTAATTTAGAAAAGAGCGTTGGCAACTTGAATGATGTCTAAATTGCAGTGAGGGATTCTATTAGGTACATGCTTAATTTGGTTAACCCGTTTCCAGGTTTGGTGAACAAATTTCGGATTAACTATCATTCAGCTTCGATGTACCAATTTTCTATAAATCATTTTTTTGTACTGAAAGAGAAAAGAGCAAGCAGCTATTTTCTATAAATTCACTCATCCTAAAATTAATTTTGCTGGAACACCTTTAATTTCAAAATTATAGTTGAACTCGAAATATTACAGTGGTGGATAGTTAATTAATGTTACTCATCCTAAAATTAATGTTCTCGCCTGGAAGTGTGAGAACATGATGGATCTTCGAATGATTTTCCACAGACCAACCTTGTCATTTTGGTTGTCTTGGGGTTAAAAAAATACGAATAGAAAATGTTTGTGCAATCTTTTGAAAGACTGGACTTTGAGTGGCCGAAGAAGCGAACACATTCGTTCAGGTACAATAAAATGACGAAATCATGTCCAATAGAAGCAGATGCTTCTTAACCTTCATGATATGTTAAAAGGAAAAAGTACTAGTGTCCATGACCCATTCGGTGGGCTGTCAACTTTTATTCATTTTTGTTTCCAACCGCTAAACAAAAGTCTCCAACACTTTTCAACGTGATTTATGGTTCAAATTTGATTAATTTTAAAATTGAGTAATAAATATTCATAAACCAAAAAAAAATTATGTAAAAAACATGTACCTTCTAGCTGACTCTTACTGATTTGATTTGCATGTTTGTTATTTTCCACCATTCCAATAATCTATCTATAGACGATCAGGGGGCACTTGACATGACATAACATGGGTATGGTAGGTCTAGATGTTTATCTGCTGCTAACCAAAAAAGTCAGGGTGTTCATCTGCTTTTAGACTTCTAATATTAATGTATCTAAATGTGAATTGTATATAAGGAGCAAGTATGAATTATAATAACTGTGGCCAAATGTTATTCAGGAGACCAATTTAAAATACTTAGATTAAAATTGACAAAAAAATCATCCTAACTTAATCAAGTTTGAACTAGTAAGTATACTCCAGCGTCAGATAGTAATTAAAATAGTTTTGTCAATTTTTAAAATTCTTGACACCAATTAAAATATGATTGTTCTGCTAAGTGGTTGTCTAAGATAGCTTAACGTCTGGTTATACATTACTTGATCAAATGGGTTTGATGATCGAAGGTCAAAAGCAAAGGCAGATGACTAAGGAACTCGTTGGCCCACTAAACCATAAGTGATGTCTTCAATTATACAAGGCTTATGTAGCAGCAAAAATATCTGCTGTCTCGCTTTCGGACTGTCTCTTAAGGGAAAACCATTTTCATATTAATTGCATCATTTAATAGGCTGTCGTCTCCGTTGTGTCTTAATATTATATAATTACGAGTTTTAAAAAAAAATATATATAATGACATATGAAAGTCGATCGAGCTAATATCTTAAACAAAAGTGGAAGCCAGCTGATTATGAGCACTTGCATGTTTGTAAGTTTCTTATAATCTTCCCAGTTTTCCTTCTAAGAAAGGTGGAAGTGATTACTTATTTGAGGAAGTGGGCGGCTCCATTTTTTTTCTTATTAATGTGAAGGTCCGATATTTGTGGGCACAAAAAAATCCAATTATTGTTGTCTCCATCCTTCGGATAAGTAAATCACGTAATACCAAGACAATGAAATTTTTATTTTTAAAACTATCTAACAATTCGATTTAGAATTTTACTTTGATTTGACAGTGAGAAATAAATCTTTATTAAATTATAACACGGTTAACGGGACTCGAAAAACCTCCGATAAATTGAAACATTGAGGAACGAAAAATATCCACCGCCGCCAACTACTTAAGGAGTCAACCATTACATTACAGTTAAGCTTAATTTAGCAATCATTAAATGCATGTAAATTAACAATAAGATAGTCGTAGGATACGCACTTTCAAAGTTTTGGTTAAACCACCGTCAACTGTACATGAACCGAAAGCTACAATCTACCAACAACAATAACACAATTACTCTATATTCTAAACAGAAAATCAATAATTTTCAAATTTTATTTACTTAATACAAAAGAATTATCAGTGAAAATGGAAAACGAAACAGAAAATGTATTGTTTCTAAAGTGCTGCTTGATCACGAATTCACGACCATGTAATGATATATTGGGTCATTTTATTAAAAAAATGGATGATAGTTAGACCAGCCGAAAACCAATTGGATCGAATCAAACCCACTTGGCACTCAATCCTTAAATACTCCCCATATTACCAACCACTCATATTCCACCAAACCATATGTCCCACCCCACCTACGAACTACATCCCCCGACACTCATACAAACCTGTCACCTCAAGTCTCACACTCGCAAACCCATGCCTCACACAACCCTACCCCACAGCCCTACACATCCAACCCCGATGACCCTGCCGCAAACTTACAAAACCCGATCCCACATTTTGCTCAAAAGCCAACAACCGTTACCAACCAACAGCCCTTATCTGCGACAAACACAAGGGAAATGCCAACAGGCTCTTATGCTGAAGATCTCCCTCCTGTGTCGGGAAAAACATGGACAAGGCTGCTTCGACCAGCCATAACTGAAGAAGTACAGGGGGATCCGATGATTATTACTAGAGGAGATGGAAAAAGGAAGTTGGAAGAGGACATAGAAGATGGCCATGTTAGCAAGAAGCCTATCCTTGCTTCAGCCATTGGAAGTGACATCTCTTTGAAGGCGGAGGTTGCTCAGCAACCCCGCCAGTCCCAATGAACATAGTATGTTGGAACTGCCGCGGGCTGGGGAGTCCCGAGGCAGTTCGCCAGCTAAGCAGGCTAGCAAAGGCCTGCAATCCCCAACTTCTGTTCCTGTCCGAAACAAAACTTTATGAAGATGAAACAGAAGTTTTAAAGTGGCGACTTGGTTTTGAGTGTGGAGTTTTTGTCAAATGCGAAGGGACAGGGCGATCTCGGGCAGGTGGGGTGGCTCTTTTCTGGAAGAGGGACGTGAAGGTTACTCTATTGTCCTTCTCTCGAAATCACATTGATGTCACAGTAAAGGAAGATGTTTTGTGGCGTTTTACTGGAATATATGGATGGCCGAGAACTGAGGAGAGATTCAATACTTGGAGTTTGCTACGCTCACTAAGAAACCAGACGTCTCTCCCTTGGTTATGCGGGGGAGATTTTAACGAAATTTTGTCAGTTGCGGAGAATAGGGGGGGTCAGATGGTTCATCATTCCCGAATGGAGGCCTTCTATGAGACCTTAATGTACTGCAATTTCAAAGAGGTCCAACAAAATGGCCTTTTCTTCACTTGGACGAATGGTCAAATGGAACCAGCTCACATCGAATGCAAATTAGACCGCTTTGTGGCCAACCAGGAATGGAATGACCTTTTTCCAGCTTCAGTTTCAACAGCTCGGGCCCGAATTGGCTCCGATCATAGCCCTATCCATTGTTGGATTAGTCGGGATGAAACGTCACTGCCACCCAAGAAACGTTTTCGCTATGAGTTGATGTGGTCACGGCACAAGAACTTTGAGGAGCAAGTGAAGCTGGGTTGGTCCCGTCTACCTCCAGATGCAGATATTACTGAGCGAACTAAGGCTTGCGCAGATTCACTGAAGCTATGGGAGAAAACAGTATTTGGAAATGTGACAAGACAGGTGCGTCAGCTTGATGGTAAAATTGCAGAGATCCAATCGGACCCCCTGAATGTAAGTCGAAAGAATGAGATTAATAGCCTTCTTACCGAAAGGGAAGAGATCTTAGCCAGAGAGGAAACTATGTGGGCTCAAAGATCGAGGGCTCTTTGGTTGAAAGAGGGGGATCGAAACACAAGCTACTTTCACAAGAAGTCCAGCCATCGGTCTAGGAGGAACATGATTAGGGGGATTACTACAGATGAGGGAGAATTAGTGAAGGAGGAGAGTAGGATACGGCAAATCTTTAGGACCTTTTATGTTTCTTTGTTCTCTTCCGCAGGTGACGTACAGGCAGAATCGATCACCCAGACAGTGTCCCCACGCATAACCGAAGACATGAATGAGCTTCTGATGCAACCATACACGGAGAAGGAGATTCTTACCTCATTAAAACAGATGCACCCATCTAAAGCTCCAGGCCCGGACGGCATGCCGCCAGCTTTCTATCAGAATCATTGGTGCACCGTTGGTGCGGACGTGGTGAAGACTGCCCTCGGTGTTCTTAATGAGGCGAAGGATCCGGCCTACATCAACGACACCATAATAGCACTTATACCAAAGGTAAAAGAGCCCTCTACATGCTCAGAGTTTCGGCCAATAAGTCTGTGTAATGTTGTTATGAAGGTCATTACCAAGTCGATAGCAAACAGACTTAAAGTCTTCCTCCCCGAGGTGATCCATGAGAACCAAGGGGCGTTTGTTCCAGGACGACTTATAACAGACAACACTCTGATTGCTCATGAAGCTTTTCATTTCCTGAAGAAGAAGACAACAGGCAGGAGGGGATTCTGCGCTATGAAACTGGATATGATGAAGGCTTATGACAGAATAGAATGGCCATTCTTGGAAGCTATGTTGCTGGCCCTAGGGTTCCAGATTTCTTTTGTCAACCTCATTATGAGATGTGTTAGATCTGTCCGTTACGCAATCCAGATTAATGGTATGGTGGGAGTTTTTTTTCAGCCAAGTAGGGGGGTAAGACAGGGAGATCCCATTTCCCCCTACCTTTTCCTCTTCTGTATGGAAGGTCTGGCAGCTCTCCTCTTTGATGCCGAACAGTCAGGCTTAATCCATGGCTTGAAGATTGCTCGCTCGGCACCTCCGGTAACTCACCTCTTCTTTGCAGATGACTCAATTCTTTTCACGAGAGCTTCTGAGGAAGAACTTGACAGAATAATGGGGCTTTTACAAAGATTCGAACGAGCATCTGGTCAGAAAATTAACATAAGTAAGAGTTCCTTGAAGTTCAGCTCTAATGTACAAATAGAGACCCAGCTGCGACTTTGTTCTAAATTAGGTATGCGCCAAGCCTCTGATGATGATCGCTACCTCGGCCTTCCCACAACAATTGGCCGCTCAAAGAAAGCTATCTTTGCTGGTCTAGAAGAACGCATTAGAGCCAAGGTTGACAACTGGAAGGTGAGATTTTTATCAAAAGCTGGTCGCGAGACGCTGATCAAATCTGTCTTACAAGCAATTCCCACTTATATCATGAGTTGCTTCGTTCTTCCTGTGGATACTTGTGATAGAATGGAGAAACGGTTAAATGACTTTTACTGGGGAAGCGTAAACGGAGAGAAAAGCCTGCACTGGCGAAGCTGGAAGAAATTATGTCGCACAAAAAAAGAAGGAGGACTGGGTTTCAGACATCTCCAAAGCTTCAACACAGCGATGCTAGCCAAGCAAGCTTGGAGATTGATAAATAACCCGGACTCCTTGACTGCCAAAATATATAAGGCTCGGTACTATCCTAGAGGCTCCTTACTAGAGGCGTCAATTGGTTATGCTCCAAGTCACTCCTGGAGAAGCATCCTTACTGGTCTGTCCCTGCTGCGTAAGGGACTTGAATGGAGAGTGGGTGAGGGAACCTCGATTAACTTATGGCATGATGCATGGCTACCTGGTGCACCAAATGGACACCCCCAATACATATTCCCCGGATCAGATTCTTATCAATGGGTTTCAGACCTAATCATTGACAACCCTCCTTCATGGGATGAGGAGCTTATTAGAAGTCTGTTTACGGAAGAAGATTCTGGGAAAATTCTAGCAATCAGGCTCAGTCCGCGACGCCCAACAGACAAGTTACGGTGGAAATTCGACGAGAAAGGGACGTACAGTGTGAAGTCGGGCTATCGACACGAGTTTTCCTTGTGGTGGGCGAGTAACATGCAGGGGTACAATCCGGTGATACAAAATGATCTATGGAGTTCCTGCTGGAATCTACCCGGACCGCCGAGATTAAGGACCTTCCTATGGCGATTGCTCGACAACAACCTACCAGTAAGGGTGAACTTGCAAAGACGAGGAATTCTGGTCGACACGACATGTCCGCTCTGCCTATCTTCCCCCGAAACGATAGTTCATCTATTTGTGGGGTGTCCCAAAACCCAGACCCTTCTGTCTGATATATACGGCCAACCGGGTTTCCAACAGCTCCCATCATTCAACTTGGTGTGGCAGGATTTCACGGTTGGCAAGGATAAGATGACATGTTGCCATGTTCTTGCTGCACTATGGGGAGTATGGAAAGTCAGGAACTTACTTGTGTTTGGTGCACCCTCTCATGCAGATTGTCGTTATGAACTGATACGGGCCCTAAAATTCTTTGAAGACTATAGGGAGATCCACAAGTGTCCACCGGGTCAAGGCGTAGACAGGGAGGCTAAGTGGGCACCACCTCAAGTCGGGTACATAAAGATTAATACAGACGCGGGCACAAGTTTAAACGGAGGCGGACAAGTCAGTGCGATTGCTAGAGACTCCTCGGGTGTCTTCATCCAGGCGGCCATTAGACGGGTTCCTTTAGTCAATCATCCAACCCTCCTCGAAGCACACGGTGTCCTGCTTGGCCTAGAATTAGCAATCGATCTCTCCCTTACGCATATCCAGCTTGAATCGGATTGCCAGCCCTTAATCCAAGCCCTACAGAAACGTAGCTGCGACCTGGGAGACTTATCCTTACTGATTGACGACTGCCTGTCGTTATCGAGGGATTTCCAGGATGTCCACTTCAATTATGTCCACAGAGAGGCAAACGTCCCAGCTCACCTTTTAGCGAAACTAGATGCTCAAATTGACGATTTGTCTCTTTATTTAGCGGTGTTGCCCCCTGAGATTTCTGCTGCTGTAGCCACTGATGTAATCTGATCGAACACTCTTGGTTCATTAATGGAATATCATCGTTTTATCTCAAAAAAAAGAAAACCAATTGGATCGGGCCACCAAGACCAAAATAAAAAAAATTGAACGAATATGTTTTTGTTTTAGTAGATGAAAATCAATTAAATTTTAATACTAATAATAATGTACATTAAAAAAATCAATTACATTTAAAATTATTTGACATTTAAAACAAAATATAATTAATTAAAAAATTTGTATGACAAGCAGGTTAGCCAATTGAATCAATTTACGTGCCTTTAAAAAATAAATCTCAACTAGGGGCGACCACGATTTGGAAATCTGTGGTTACAAGTTTTAGAATCATCGATTACAAGATTTCTTAAAGATAGAATCTTGTTCGAAATCTTACAATAAGATATCGAATATGATTCTAGAATCATCGATTATACGGTTCTATTTTTATTTTACTTTTATATAAATTTTTTGAACAAACATATAATTACAACTAAATACACTAAATTAAATTGTCAGTTATGGAGAGATAATAACGATATAGATCAATTAATTTATAAAAAAAATGAGAATGAATGGAGTAATATTTAAAGATTTGAATGAAGTAATTATAGTATTTTAAAATAAAAATTACATTATTTAAAAAATAAAAAAAAATAACAGTTTATGAGCTTTTGTTTATGGTTCTGGAACCGAAACCTCCAATTTCGATTATAAAAAATCACAAATCATAAACATAGCCTTTTTAAAAAAAAGCGAAACATTTCTTAAAATCGTGACAATAATTTCAAATTCGATTACTAAAACTCTTGGTTTCAGAACCATGGTCACCCTAATCCCAACAATCTCGACAAAATCAAATCACCATTATGTTGTATGAAGAGGCCCACGAGCGAATTGGTTGAGCCACAATGGAACAACAGGCCCAATACATCTCTTTTGTGCTGTGGCCATATCGGAAAAGCTCTACGAAACGCGATCCAAAAGCCTTGCAAGTTATGGGCCACATTGTGATTCGGTGGCCCGGTATTCTTGTAAGGAAGCTTCTTTTTTTTTTTGTCAATTGTAAGGAAGGTTTTTGGATTATGTTCGGTAGTTTTAGAATTATAATCCAAATGAATATGCTAATATTTTTATTTTATTTAATGAAAAGTTATAAGAAAAAAATCCCATTCATATTCAAGAAAAATTGAGTTTATAGTAAGAATGAAATAGGTTTAGAAAGAGGAGCCGCTTCATGGCTTCCAGGTGGATAACCCCAGATAGGGGGGAGGCTCATACCAGGTCGTCGGCCGTCCTCCCCCCTTGTTGTTCACCCTTTGTTCTTCACTTCCACGGCAGGTCGGTCATCGATTTCTGCTTCCACGACTCTTTGAGAACATTGTTCGTTGTTTGTTTTTCTTTTTCTTTTTGTTTAGTCCTGCTTTTTCCGTTGAATAACAAAGTGAGTCTCTCCTTGTGAGAGTTTTCGTCTCCCCCAGTGAGAGTTTGTTTTGGTTATTTGTTGTTTTTCCAGTAGTTTTAGTTCTATTTGGATCTCTACTTTTGTTTAGCTCTATGGTATATTGCATGGTCACTAATGGAAAACTACTCCATTTCTCGAAGAGATCTTCGCGAAAGAGTGATTATCGCTCCCATCCATGACCAGATCCAGATAGGAAAGTACCATAGCGAAGTGGCTAAAGTGTATTTATTATTTTTCCATAGTTATAATTTGTAGATGCCGGATAGCTTATTATGAATGAATGAAGTTTCTTATTTAAAAAAAATAGGTTTAGAAAGCGTTAAGTGATTTAACTGCATTATCATTATCATTATCATTAATATGTATATTTATTTGCTAACAAACATAATGATCTACGAGAACTTCAAATTTGACGGTCAAACCAGTTTGATTTAAAATAACTTTCACGATAATTAAACACTTAGGTATTTTTCGCCTACATGTGACTAATGATAAAATACGATAAAAAAATCTTGTAACATAAAATTCTAATAAACTAACCGATACAAAACTAGTCTAAGTAAGATGGCACTTTTGTTGATAAATTTTAAATAATTGCATTCTCATAATTCAACTCGAGAGGCATGAATAAATTTAATGTTCCTTATGTATGCATTTTAAATAATTTCAGATTATTAATCTTATCCCTTAATATACAACCCATCCCTAATAAGGCAAACCACACCTAACACAATTTCATGGCTAATCATACCAAGTTCCGAGCCGCCATCATCACAAAAGTCCCACTTTCCCAAATGCTAAATCACGCAACTCCACATCATCATATTCACATAAATACCTTTCCTCTCTATAAACACACAAAATCTCTCCCTATACACCCAACACTTATATTCTGTGAGAGAGAAACAAAATGACATCGGTTTGCATCTCTCGCTGCGTCGATGACGCACGAGACCCGCGCATTCCAGCACGGGTCTCGTACGTCAACCTCTACAAGTGGCCGGAATCCGACCCCGAGTTCATAAAGTCCGTCCGCCGCGTCACGAGGGGGTTACCCCTCGACGACGACGCGAACAACCACCACCACCACCGGCACGGTGCCCGGGTTGTGGACTGCATCTCGTGCAGGCAGATGTACCTGAGGAGCTACACGTTTTCGAGGAAGGAGAGCCCGCCGGAGAGGCCAACGAGGAAGCCGAGCAGCCGGAGAAGCAAGGAGGGGGTCGCCATTAACGGATCTTCTTCGTCGACGACGTCACGTGACGGTACTACGAGGAGGAGGAGGAGGAAGAAGAAGAAGAAGTGTTTTGTGCTTAGAAGGGTTAAGGAAGTTTCTTGCAGCGCCATGATTAGGTTTTTCCATAGGTTGTTGTCTTGTTCCGCTAGTGTCGATGTCGTGGATTAAGTTAACTAATTAATTTAATTAGTCGATGTTTTGGAAAGTGGATGCGAGTTCAAAATTTCTGCAGACATTAAATTTGTGTATTTTTATGTTTTGATTGGTTTATTATCTTATGCACTGCGACGTAATTATATGATTATGTATAATAACTTTCATATTTTCGGTAAATGTATTGCTGATCGAATACTATTGGTAGCTGTAAGTTTTTACATTTTGTACTTTACTTTTTTATTTATTATTGTATTTCCATGTTTTGTTTTATTTATAACATCTCCTTTTAGGATAAATTTGGACTCCTTTACTTGTCACAAATTAATTTAGACTTCCTCCTCCTGTATATATCTTATTCGGGGTTGAACTTTAATCTGCAACCGTTAATCTAGTACTCTCAGCGGTATAGGCATTATCTAATGTCAAATAAGTCAAGAGTTCAATTTTTAGCGTTGTAAATAATATTTATCTTAAAAAACTTAAATGATAACGTGATTAACATTTGTATTATTTAATTTCTTTAGATGCAAATATGATAGCGTAGATAGTGGTTAACTAAATGGCATGGGTGACACGTAACAGAACCCGATAATGTTTTGACCATAGTTCTGCTTTCTGTCATTATTGACTAAAGTATCGTCACCCTGCCTAATTCTACGGTGTTACACATAATAATATTCAGTGCCCAAGAGCTAGAAGTTATGAGATCGTAACCAGCTATTAGTTAAAATTCTCCCACACGCTGTGTTTTTTTATACATATATATATTGCTGTCAACCTATAGAATTATTGTTTGGCAAAAAGAGGTCAAAGGTTAGGTTAAATTGCTTTGGATTCCCATTTCCTAGAAGCTGTAAAATTGCCTTCCGAATAGCCATGAACTTGTATGATATAAGGACTTTCCAGTTTGAATATTGAAATTAATTATACTAAGATCTTATTGATCATTCATTTTGTTGTTTTTTTTAGTCAACCACAATTCAGAGTCAAGTTAGTTTTTCTAATTTTCCTACAAAAATTATTTTAGTGAATTAATATTCGGATATCAAATAATATCTAAAAAAAATATTAAATAATTACACTGGTCATCTCGGTTGCTAGATTAGAAAGCCAATTCTCACGGCAAAAGTCAAGAATGAGCAAAAAAAAGTTGTGGAGTCAGTGGTAAGCTACCATCATTCCCGCATTTCGGCAATTTCGCATTTGCATTCCAATCAAATACACCTATCTTCCAGCCATGATTTTCTTTTCTTTTTCTTTTTTGAAGTAGTCTATTTTCTAACCTACCAAAAAAAGTAGTTTATTTTCTACTTATCATTTTTTTTTGTAGCCAGCTGGTGCCATTATGGACCTCCCTTGTTAGTTGCCATGCTTCCAAGTGATACATGGTTTCAAAATCATTAACCACGATTATGGTTACAATTACAATTGTCATTCCATAATCGTATTCTTGAGCTTACGGTTATGGTAGCAATTAAAAATTCATTATAATTGAATCATTAACCCGATGCATCACTGACGTGTTCGTTTTGCATGAATAAGACCGACACAAACTATGTAAGATGGTTAGATTCGATCTGATTGTTCGCTGAAATGGTGATATGTCTAATTTTCTAAATGCCATCAAAAGGTTTACTGATTTGGTAGAAGTTCCTATTCTCTATTCGGGGGATTTCCGTATACCAGAAATTTGGAATATGACTATTTTTCTAAATGTTTTGTAGGTGTGATATATTAGGCGAAAATTTTATGATATATCTATGAAGAATTTTTTTTATAAGTAAACTTGTATTTCACCAAATATTCTCAAAGAGAAATTAAAGTCTCTTGTATCTTTTTTTTTATTTATGGTTAAGCATGTTTTATAATTTCGTAAATCGTAACCGGCAGTTGACGTATTGACGAACCGGACCACAAAATAGATGGCATGTCGGAAAGAGGTTGACAATAATAGCACCCACCAGAGGTTTTTGGGGTTTGCTTATGGGCGGGACCGTGAGTCACTAATTACGAATTATGGTACCTCAAACCACGCCTTTCTTTCGTATCATCAAGGAGGTCACCACTTGTCTCTCTAATGCATTATCATAAGCACTATTCTACCTAAAAGATATTTATAAGATTGGTTCGTTTTATAGTAGCCAGGTGGACAAATTTTATCTCCAACTTACAACTTTTTTAATCTGCACAATTTTTTTGCCCATAAAACTTTGTATATATCACCGGATATTTACAATATTACTCAAAATCAAATACAAAATTGAATTTTGGTTACTCTTTAACTTTTGGTTACTCTTAACTTGCGCAACTGTCATTCGTGATGCTGCCACATCGATTTTCAATAAGTATAAAGAAGTATTTTAATAATTAGAATGTATATTTCTTCTAATCCTAAACTCCAAAAAAAAATTACTATTAATCCAAGTACTAAGAAAATTTGAAATTCACCAAAGAGATCTTGGTATGAAACCCTAAAATATAATTCGACATGATTCAACTTTAAATATCTTCGTTCCGAGAAAGAAAAAAAACCCAAACAAAATTATGCACGCACCCTATACGAGAGCTAGGTCTTATGAATTTATTTCTACAAACAGAGGTTTTCAGCATGATAGATATTTAATAGAAGTGAGAAAGTCAGTATTTTGGTCTCTTTCATCATCTGTTGAAGAAAAAATTGTTCATTATCTGTTGTGATATCATGGCAGCGAAAAAATGTCCAAGATGTGATTAATTGAAGGCGGAGTTCAGTTTAAGAGATCTCGGATGTTGCTTCTTGAAGACTTCTAAACTGAGAAGCCATTACAAGTTAAATCGTCAAGCAACTGTTTCTTCGAACCAAGACTGGCCCGGTAGATGGTCGGAATACGGCTTTACTTGATCTTTGCCATCTCCCCAACTGTTCACGTTAACTTAAGACATTTTCTTCCGAAATGTCTTAAGTCCATCCAAGAGAAGAGACAACGAGGAAACGACAACGGCGGAACAAAATGACCAAAGTCCGACAGGTTGCTTACTTAACAACAACCACCGCGGCAATTACGACATGGATAGTTAGAATCGATGCAAATAATGCAATAATGTAAGAAAATACGAGGGGAAGCAGGAGAACATCAACTATTCAGCAGCAATCACAGGACAGAAAGTCCGAGTCATTGTGAACGGATTGACGATAGTCAGAAATACCACAGATCCTACTTGCTGGCAGGGCCATGCAGACAACATACTTGTTGGTCTACATCTATACAAGCTTAATGAAATGCTGGAATAGGGCATCAAATGATTCAGCAGATCCACTCTGAGTGCGTCCGGAATGTATAATTTTCTAGGAAGCTCAACACAAGAAACGAATTCTTTCAAAAGCACAGCATTCCTAGGAAGTGGCATTACTAGCATATCATAGGCAACCAGATCCAACTGACAAATCAATCTGCATCAGTTAGCAGCTGTAGCTCCCCAGAGAAATATACACATCAAAGCAGAAAAATGTTGAAAGGTTCTTCATAGATCACATGTTTTCTTTTCCAGAATTATATAAATAAGCTACTATGACAGACAGCAAAGAACCCACTGTCAACACCTACAAGCAACTCGATAAAGGTTAACTGCGTGGTGGTCAGATAATCAATGAAACGCTAACAGAATTCTGCTGAAGTGGATTCTAAATCACTTGCAACATCCATAGGAAATGATTTGTAACGAAGCACCAGTTGAATAGCACGACATTTTCCACCCAAAAAAAGACTAGCACAACATTAAGAACCAGAACTTAAGAATAAAGCTAAGAGAACATAGCTCAGTGGCATATGAAAAAAAGACTCAAGCAGTTAGTAGGTTGAGTTAAGATAAACCTCAAAGAACATCTATGATTAACTAGTCTAAGATGCAGGAACTTGACGATCAAATAAATAATCAACACACAAGAACAGTAAGCTATGATGACAACTCCAAATTCGAGTGGGGAATATCCAACATCTTTTAATTCAGTTAAAAAAATCACATGAAATATAGTAGTCAAATATCTATGAAAATCCCAGTTTGCTACTCAATGAAATACCAAACTCCGGGTAAACTGGAAAATTACACTTACAGAACCTGAATATGTAATACAAATTGCACGTGGGAAAACAACAAAGTGGTCATTTTTTCTTTTCTTTTCCTCAAAGCTCAAATTCCTCGTCCTTGAGAGCCATCTCGGCCTCGGCTTCCTCCTCCTCATCGAGCACAAAGTACTCATTCCTCTCCACTGGCCTGAACATATGGAACATCACGATGTAAAATACCAAGCTGGCAGTCTCTTCGGCACCATTGCTCACCCACTTGTACTTATAAGCGGCAATGGTCTTCAAGGCAAAAACCACGATCCTCGTGAAATACAAGTACCCAATGACGACGATGTAAAACTGCCTAAACAGCTGCAACTTGGCCAAGTTCCTGGCTGCCTTACCGTCCGTCTTGGAGGTCTCCTTCAACGACCTAATGGACCACACAATCGGGAAAATAATCGCGCAACAGCAGATAATATCAACAAGCAAGAACACCTGGTTCCACGTCACCCAATCCTTAATAAAAGGACCCGTTTCCCCAATCACAGCCGATGCCACATTGGCCAGCACTTGCAGCGGGATCACAATCATCAACACCTTCTTCTCCTTCTCCTGGAGGAACGGCTTCAGAAACGACCACCCAGTCCCGACCAAAACAATCACAGTAAACAGAAGCACCACACGAATAAACTGGAAAATGTAGAACAACACGTCCCACCCATGCGGAGTCCCCGTGACTTTAACGTAATGCTTGTCCTCCGCGGCACAAATCAAATTCAACGTCTTCATCAACAGTAATCCCGCCATCAGGACGTGGATCCGGTGCACCGACTTCTTATTATGGTAACCGTAATAGATCCAGAAAACTAGAAACCCTAGGTAAACAATCGAAAAGAAGGTAAACAGCGAAGGGAGCTGGGTCAACCCGGCCGAGAGGTAGTCCCTCGCGCCGCTCGGATCATAATTATAAACCTCCGTCTTAACCCCCATGGATACACTAGTCTCGGGGTTACAGTTCGCGAAAAACAGAGAGTACTCATTCGGAGCGGTTACCGGATACGACTGGTTGAAGCTCGCCCTCGGAGGCGGCGAGAGGTCCCGGAAGGTGAAGAGGTGGGTGATGAACTGGGAGTCGAGGACGCAGAAGCTAGGGTTCTGTTGGATCTCGTAGACCACCCGGAGGAGGGCCTCCTCGGAGAGGAGGAAGAACCCGAACCGGGCCGGGATCGGATTGGGGGCCGTCTGAGGGGCGGTTACACGGACGTTGGAGACGGATATCTCCACGTGG
This sequence comes from Hypericum perforatum, assembly GCA_012979155.1. Taxonomy (NCBI): domain Eukaryota; kingdom Viridiplantae; phylum Streptophyta; class Magnoliopsida; order Malpighiales; family Hypericaceae; genus Hypericum; species Hypericum perforatum. Next base: position 14,794 of record SOPF01024432.1, on the reverse strand, counting down.
CCGGTGTGCGTGAACCCGAACTTCTCGAAGAGGATCATCGCGCGGGAGTCGTCGGTTATGGAGAGCGACTTGATCTCCGCGGTAACGGGGCTCGCCGCCAGGAGGAAGGCAGCGACGGCGGTTAGAACTAGGAGGAAGGGCGGTTTCGTCATTCTCTCTCTCTCTCTCTCTCTCTCTCTCTCTCTCCCTCTCTCTGGGCGTTGAAGAAGACTCGGGGAGATCTGGACCGGTTACTTGTTGATTGGATCTTGGAGTGAAGCTCTTCTGATCGAGAGCGACGTCGTTTTGGTGATGTCGGTGACTTTCGTGAGGACGGCTCTGGGTTGTCCAGTGGGCCCCTTAGAGATTGGGTTCGGGCCCAAAGAATTATCGATTTTGGGCCGAAAAGGGTGGGTATGTTTATCTTACTTTTACTAGCCCATAAACCTCACACGCCAAACAACCAAGCAGTTTTTTATGATAATTTTTTTGGGAAAAGATACTTTAAGTACTTGTAGTTTAACGAAAAATTATTTTAATATTTTGTGATAAAAAATCTTTCAATCAAGTGATATATTACCTAATTTATATTATTTTAGTTAACCGGTAGATGTTCGGATTTCGAATGTCTACTTGTGCAAGCCACAGACTTTTCTCTTGATATGCAACTGTTTTTGTTGGTACAACTCAAAACTATAAAATAAATAATCATATAATCAACTAATCTTGATTTAAATAAAGTATAAATATGTATTATGAATTTTTTATGATAGTTACATTCCCACATATAAAAATATCTGCTAACTAATATATGCTTTTGATGATCGAACATGTTCAATTACCGTTTTGTCATAATAAAACAGCTATTTTCATTTCTCCATAATTCAGTGAAATAATTGTGTGGCTCGTTATTTCGCATTTGTCTCTCAATGGTCAAACACGATGTACTTATATTGTTATCACAATTTCGCTGCATTTAATGAAATGCTCACATTTATTGAAATAAAAAGATACCAATAAATTGTGATATTCATATTCAGAACTTATTTAGGAGTCATTTTCTAAATGAAAAAGTTCACATAAGTGCCCTGTAGTTTTAAGCTGTGTCACCAAAGTATCGTGTGGTTTTAAATTGGTAATCAGGTCCTTTGTGGTTTGAAAAAAACTTTTCGGGCAGGTCTTTTGCTGCTTCCGGAGAATTTGTAACATGGCTAATTGTATGTTTGGTCCCAGAGCTTTTCGAATAATCCTTATTAAGGGTCCAAGCCCGTCGCTGCCTTTTCGGAACTCATCCTCACCTCCTCAACGATGTACTTATATTCGAAAAGCTCTGGGACCAAACATACAATTAGCCATATTACAATTCTCAGGCAGCAGCCAAAAACCTGCCCGAAAAATTTTATTCAAACCACAAAGGACTTGATTACCAATGTGAAACCACATGATACTTTGTTGACACACATTAAAACCACAGAGTACTTATGTGACCAGTCAAAAACTCTTCAACTAAATTAGAGTCTCTTACAGTCAAGTCTATTATAATTATATTTATACTATTTTGTTGACCACGGTTTGAATATTTTTTATATATTCTGTGCTTTTATTTTATGTTTTTCTCATATTGTAACACTTACACACCTATTAATAGGCTTCAATCTACCCTTGAAAAAAAAACCAACGCAAGAGATGCACGTGGTTTACTGTGAAATTAAATAAAGTAGCCTCGTAGAATAATGTCCAGGAAACACAACACCGACCAACGCAATAAATAAATAAATAACAAAATCAAAGTACACAAACCCAAAAACCAAACAAGCAACGAGGAAAAATCATAACCAACTACCTGCTTTTTTCCTTCTCTAACAACACATTTAACACACGACGACGACGACTCTCCTTCTTCGACTTTTTTAATTCCCATTATTCTTTCATCTGTTTTCTTCTTCTTCTTCCCTTCTTTTGAAGAAGAGGAAGAGAAGCAATACCAATATCAAGAAAAAGGAAGAAATTTGGAATCCGTGAGTTTCTTTTGTTTTTTGTTTGAGAAATGTGTGATCTTTAACTATCCAGGACAAGTTTTTGGGATTGGTTTTGTTCTTTGTTACGTTTCTTTTTAAGCGTTTTGATGTTTTTTTCTCTCTGCATGGTGGCTCTGGGAGTTAGGAAATTAGATAAAGATTCTATCTTTGGTTTCTCCGCTGCGGAAAAACAATTGGGTTTGAATAGCTTTCTTGTTTTAATTTGGTTGCAGATAAGGTTTGACTCTTGGTGGGATAATCTTTGAGCTAAGTTGGTTGAAAAAGGTTCGTACCTTTTTCTCTGGGGATTGTGTTGTGTTTGGTGGGGCTTAGCCAAATGAATGTGGTGGGTAAAGTTGGGAGCTTGATTTCCCAAGGGGTGTACTCAGTTGCCACCCCTTTTCATCCCTTTGGTGGGGCAGTCGATGTGATTGTTGTTCAACAGCAGGATGGGACGTTTCGAAGCACGCCATGGTATGTTAGGTTCGGAAAGTTTCAGGGTGTTCTCAAAGGGTCGGAGAAGATTGTTCAGATTAATGTTAATGGCGTCGAAGCTGATTTCCATATGTACCTTGACAACTCGGGTGAGGCTTATTTTGTAAACGAGGTTGAGTTGAGAAAGGATGGGGCGGCTGAGCAGGGGGAGTCCGGAAATGTGGATGGTTTGAGGGAGCATTTGTTGGACTCCGGGTTAGGTAGACTTGAGCATAGTATCTCTGATTCGGGTGTGTTTCATTTGCGAGATGAAGGCGAGACCTTGAGCGCGGGTCGGCTTGACAAAGCAGAATCTGATGTTGACCGGAGATATTATGAATTCCAAGATGATCAATCTTCCATGGAGGGTGCTGTCAAGTTCTCGGAGTTTGGTTCAAATAGATATGTGAGTGTGGATGATGAGCAGGTGAGAAAATCGCAAGATACAGACTCTGAAGTGATCTTGGTGAGCGTAGATGGTCACATATTAACAGCTCCAGTCTCAGCTTCGGAGCAGAATGCTGACCATATTCGTTTGAGCACTCCTCAGTTTCATCTTGGACCGGCCGAAGAAACTGAAGAATTTAACTCTGGCGATGGCGCTTGGGCCGATGGTTACATTAGCGAGCTAAATGTTCATGAAACCACCGCCGAGCCTGATAATGCTTTAACACACAAGCTGGAAGTGTGTGAAGGTGATGGGGAACATGCCTGTCATAGTAAAGAAGTTCATCACTTGTCTCCCCAATGTGATTGCCTGTTGCGTAGAGATTCAGAAGACATGGCAGCTACAGTCAAGAAGGAAGATATATTCAAAAGCTGTTTGGAGCTGACAAAATTGACTCAACGATATGGAGAGGCCGATGCTAGTGAAATGGGTACTTCAATAGAGGTCCAATGTCCAGATGAGAAGTCTCCTTGTTCTCCTGAATCTGTTGCTCTAACAAAGCCCAAGACCAAGGCCGTTGTTGAATTCCAAAATGATGGTCTGAATACTTCCTGCAACGTTGATTCTGTTGGCCACGATAGGTCCGATGATTTTGGTGCTGAAATGGAAGCAAACCAGCACGATGCTTCAGAGACGGGAAATGCAGCCCCCGACTGCATGTCTGATGGGTCTGGTCCAAGCAACAGTCATTCAGATCCAAAGGATGGCGAACTTCTGACATCCCCTTCAGCAGAAGCTAATGATAATAATCCAGAAAATGCAGCATGTGAAGGTGACTCTGGAGAAATTGAGAGTCGGGAACCTCAAAGTGCAACTTCCAGTGAGCCGGCTTCTGTGGAATTTGGCATGTTCTTGATTTTCTGGTGGTGTTTGAAGCTTACATTTTCTTCTTTTTTTCTTTCTTCCCTAATTTTGCAGTGATTGAGATCTCTCTTTGTGGGAAGGAACTTGTACCTGGTATGGGCTTGGAAGCTGCGGCCGAAGTATTTGATTCACACCTCGTATCTCTTGAGGAGTTCAAAACTTCTCCCGAATCAATTACAAATGATGAAAACTTAATAGTCAGATATGAGAATAGGTACTTGCCATGGAAAAAGGTTGCTCCTTTGGTGTTGGGAAAGGCTGCATTTGGTTTAGATATATCCGTTGAGCCGAAAGATGCAATTCCCGTGGAACAGGAAAATGCACCTGATCCAAAGGATGATGACGGTGTGATGACTCCCACATCGGCCAGTAGTAGGTGGAGGTTGTGGCCTATTCCATTTAGAAGAGTCAAGACATTGGAGCACAGTGGGAGTAACTCGTCAAGCGAAGAGTTATTTGTGGATACCGAGTCTGGAATATCGTTATCAATCTCGAATGCGGAATCAACTCCCACGGCACAAGGTGTCCCGGTGTCTCCCCAAAAGCAGCTTCTTAGAACTAATGTCCCAACCAGTGATCAAATAGCATCACTGAATCTGAAAGAGGGTCAGAATATGATAACTTTCAGTTTTTCGACCAGGGTCCTCGGTAAACAACAGGTTCAAATACTTTTGGTAGAATTTGATGTTTGTTGTTAAACTTAAACTTGTTGTCATTTATTGTTTACCTCCATTTAGCTTCTGAATGGATTTTGTATTATCAGGTTGAAGCTCATCTGTACTTATGGAAATGGAACGCCCGCATTGTAATATCAGATGTCGATGGAACAATTACCAAGTGAGTCGATTGATATGTTACAAATTTCTATTTCAAGTATCTTGATTATGCTCAGCTGTTTAGCCCTATGTTTTTCACCTTTATGCAGAAAGAGCGCTCAACTATGATTTGTTGGTTTCAGGTCCGATGTTTTGGGTCAATTCATGCCTTTGGTTGGAAAGGACTGGTCACAATCTGGCGTGGCTAAACTATTCTCTGCAATCAAGGTAACCTTTTTCGTTCACCCTGTATGCTGATGCTAATTTCTTTTTATGCTTGACAGCCCAGAAAGATTGGATGGTAGTTGACAAAAAAGAGAGATTTGATTAACAAAACTATCTCGAGTTACAGTATGTATTAAATGGAAAGTACTTAATCTGTTACAGTAAATATGCAGTGTTAGACTTAGTGCAGTCATGCAAATGACACACTGGATGAATGCCATGTTTCCGCTAGACGCAACACATGGTTTAGTTAAAGATGCTGTGGTTATGGCATTTCGCAAAATATTGTGCCGCCACCTAATTATTCTATCCTTCAAGGAAACAACTAGTAGAATACTTCAGTACACTTCCGTAACGATATTTCCTGTGAATGAATTAACAATGAAGGCGCGGTGTTATGCAGGAGAACGGATATCAGTTGCTGTTTCTGAGTGCCCGTGCAATTGTTCAGGCATATCTTACAAGAAATTTTCTGTTCAATCTGAAGCAGGTATAGTTTCAGCTTGAATCTATAGAACACTAGAGGAAAATAAGTAGTTGGTCTCCTAAGTCTTATACTTCACCCTCATAGGGCCATGTTACTCCCCTTGAGTAGTCCTTAGGTAGTTGTCACTTGGTCTCACCGTCTCGGCCATTGGATTACCTACATCTGTTCCTTGCAGGATGGAAAAACTCTACCCAATGGACCAGTCGTGATTTCACCAGACGGGCTGTTCCCCTCATTGTATCGTGAAGGTGAGGTCTTATGCCAAATGGCGAATCTCTACTCGGTAGAGGCCGTGCTTCATCTTGTCATGGTCTTGGTGGGTAGAGGTTGTTTAGTTCATTTTTTAGTTGTTTGATTTAACTGCATGGTCTTGCTTGTACTTTATCCTGTATGCATTGCTGATGGATAATGATGCTTGCTCGAATGCCAGTAATAAGAAGAGCTCCACACGAGTTCAAGATTGCATGCCTCGAGGACATAAGGAGACTCTTTCCTTCTGATTACAACCCGTTCTATGCGGGATTCGGGAACAGAGACACTGACGAACTTAGTTACAGAAAAATCGGGATACCAAAGGGCAAAATTTTCATCATCAACCCTAAGGTTCTTTTTCTATCTCCCATCCTTCTTTTCCCCGGTATATTATGCAGAAAATCGTTTCCATCTTTATTATCAATTGCTGCATGTTGCAGGGAGAAGTGGCAATTAGCCATCGCATCGACGTGAAGTCGTACACGAATCTGCACACTCTCGTCAACGACATGTTCCCTCCGACATCTTTAGTTGAGCAGGTCGGGATCACCCTCCTCCTTATTACTCGCCATGCTCTAATTCGGTTCTATTTCAATAATCTCCGTAAACGGTCATAATAACGACTATCCCGAACAGGAAGACTATAATGCCTGGAACTTCTGGAGGGTGCCATTGCCCGAGGTTGAGTAGTAGTCGACGACCCTATACCGGAAAGAACCCCCCCGCTAGCTCCGGGTGCTTAACGAGACCTCGATCGCTCTGACCGTCCCGTTTCCAACCTTGGCAGTGTAATTTTTGGACGTGCTAATCCTCAAGTATTCTAAGTTGTAGGCAACGTCTAATAAGAGGTGGTGATGTATAGATGGAGCCGGAAGTGAGAAGAACAAAGGGTAAAAATTGTACACATTTATTTTTGCTTGTGAGCTGCAAGTACCATAGTTGGTGGAGTATAATATTCAGCTACCAAGAAAATAGTTTTACAGAATTCTACATGGTTCATTTCTTATTTTCTTACGTATTAATGAATAATAATAAGCTGTACTGCGATAATAATCCCAATGTCAGCTTTGACTATACTGAATTGCATTTTAGTCCTCGAAATTTTACCGGTGTTATCAATTATAACAACGTATATATTTAGGACCCACATATCCATTCTGAGAGATTGTAGATGAGATGTGGAAACATAAAAAAAATTATATTTGAAAATTCTTATGGTTTGGGACGACGGCTAAACATGGTCACCACTCACCCGGAAGATTTCGGAGGCGTCTCGCTTCTAGAACTAGTCCAATAACCAATTTTTTTGTAAATGAAAATTAAAAGTCCAATTCGGCAACCTGAGGTCGTGGAATTTTTTATAATCTATGATATTCTGACGACCCATTCTATTTTATTTTATGGGTAACAATTATATTTTTTATAATCGTGAAATTTAAATTCAAAATCATTTTAAAGTCACTAAAATATTTATACTGTTTGTACAGATGGCTAAATTTATTAGTTAATTTCCAAGAAAGTTTCTACTAATTGGTTGTGAATGGTTGAAAGGTATCTTTCTCCCATTGACCAGTCATTTTCCATGTTAAATTTTCTGGCTTTTGTAAACTAACTATATAAAAACCCACAAACGAAACTTGGTTGGCCCCTTATCCCCTCCTCCTCCTTAAAATCCAAGGAAATGTCCCTTGTTTTCTTCCTCTCTAACCATCATTTATTTGGCTCCTTCAACCTTGTTTGGCCTACAAAACGAATGGAGGAGGGATTCTCCTTCTTGTAACGTTTTATTTTCATAGGGAGGAAAAAGAGGTAGGAAGGTGATTAATGAATGAACATCCAACCAGTCCACAATGAGGGATTCTGCGGGTGGGGGGCTGAGCTCGGGATTTATGGCGGCTTTCGCCATCTCAGGAAGCGTCGCGATATTAATCGCCGCTCGTCATGTCCATAATCGACTTCTTTCCGAAATTATGGAACAAATAGATTTGGAACTCATCGGTATGTGTTTCATTCATTTTTTTTTATACATACTACATTAGCTGTTTATAAGGTTTAGTTGTTCTCAAATATTGAAATGCTTGTCTAAATTTGTCTGTCTTAATAGGATCAAGAAAATATCAAGTCAAAAAGAAGGTTAGATTTGCTGAAGACGTGGTAGAACCTTCATCAAATAATGAGGAGTATCGCAAAAAATGCATGGCGAAATTAAGAAAAGCCATAGACAATCATCACCGTGATGTTAAGGTAGAAATGTTGGAGAATATGCCATTCAATAGGCAAGTTATGTACAAATCAATAATCGAAGCCAAGAGGGTATAATGTTTGAGAATCTTACAACTCATGTAAATTCATAATTTTAGTATATTTTATATTCTGTTTATTTGAGTCGAAATGACTCTTAATTAAGATGCAATTTCTTTGCAAAGTCTCCTCCAGGACCTCCCTAAAACAAAAATTATGCCTTCGCGTGTGTTTGGTTTGGCTGATCAAATTCAGCTATTGGCTGTCACCTGTTAGCTGATCAGCGATCAGCTGGTCGTAATCAGCCGATAGCTGATATTCGATTTCCAAAAAGTGTTTGGTAAATTAGTATTAGCTGTTGTTGTTGAGTTGTGAAATTACGTAGAAGGGTAATTGACTAATAAATTTCATTTTTTAATATATATTCAATAAAATTAACCCTCAATTTAATATTTAATATGGTACATATTATTTATCTCAATGGTTCCACCAATTAAAAATATCATTTTTAATTTAATATTTAATATATTACATATTATTTATTTCATGTTTCTGCCAATTAAAAATTGTCCCTTAATTTAATATTTAATATGGTACATATTATTTATCTCAATGGTTCCACCAATTAAAAATATCATTTTTAATTTAATATTTAATATATTACATATTATTTATTTCATGTTTCTGCTAATTAAAAATTGTCCCTTAATTTAATATTTAATATGGTACATATTATTTATCTCTGTAATTCCGTCAATTGAAAAAATGTCTTTTTTAATTTAATATTTAATATATTATTTATTATTTATTTCTATGCTTCCGTCAATTAAAAAAATATAACTCTTAATTTAATATAATACATATTATTAAATAAGTATTTTTAATTATCTAAATCGAGGTATGTTGATAATTTAATATTGTAACTGCTATCAATTAAATACAAGCTACAAATTATAGCTGTTGATCGATTTTTTATTAGGAAGAAAAGAAAAAAACATGTGTCAAGAATGGGATTCGAACCCATGCCCTTTCGGACCAGTACCTGAAACTGGCGCCTTAGACCAACTCGGCCATCTTGACTCACGTTAATTTTTTTTCATGCAAAAACATTTTTTTTTCTTTTAAAAGGGCCTTTGTAGGCTTCCAACACATCGAGCCCATGATGAAGATCAAAACTCAAAAGTCAAAACTAAGCCAGATTGTTATAGAGATAACATGTCTTAATCGACAGAAAGGACCAGGACTAATCTAAAAGTTCTAAGCCCAAATGAAGTTTCTTATTTTTATCGGGTAACAAATCAAAATATGAGTCGAGTCATTATAAAAATTCACCTTAAATTTTACAACGATTGTTTTAGACGAGACTTTCGTTTAAACAGAAGAAATATACCCAGTGATTTGGAACTAGAACTTTCATTCGGAGAGTGTCATTAAAAATGACTATACAAATTTTGATTAATATACGAGATCAAATTACACTTATTGTGACTACCGGATGTTAACTTTTTTTTTTATAAGTAAAAGATTTTATTACCCACCAAAGAAATTACACCAAAGATGCACAACGTGCACTACACCAAAAGCATCGAAAGACAAAAGCCTAAGTCATACCAAAGGGTCGAAAGACACAACCGCCTAAGTAATACACCAAAGGTGCGCAAATACACTACATCAAAGCAACGCCTAAAGCCCAATGCGACCAAACCCACACCGCCAAAGGATGGATCAAAACGAACCATGTGCCGCCTCCTTAAGTTGTTGGATGATCTCAGAGGGATCGCCCTCCCAAAAGCATCCGAGTTTTTGCGCCAAATCCCATGCCTCGACAGCCCGCTTCTCCAGCCGAGCGTCATTTACATCCGGAGGTTCAGGGCTTGCCTTCTCCACACCTCGAGCAGGAGAAGCTATCTTAATCTTATGCCCGGGTCTCCGCGTCAGAGCAACCGCTTTGAACGTGGGTTTACGAGACCTCGAGCTACCGGATGTTAACTTTGTATCATGAATTTGATTATAAGATATAAAAAATTATATATCTGTTCCATTAAATTTTAAATTAATTATAATATTAAGCCTGGTTAATTTTGTGTCAAAATATACTAGGCTTAGGACTAGCAAATAAAAATATCTTAACAAAGCAGGGGCGGTGCTCGGTCCCTCTAATGGCACCCGAATCCTCCAGAATCATCGAAGACACTCCACGATGACATTTTCTTGATTTAACATCATAAACTTATGCAACAATTAGATGGCTAATTGTGATCGGGACACGCAATTTTCGTAGACAATGCAATTATTTGGCTTCATATAGATTCTGACTAAGTTGGTTTCTAGGCCTGTGGAAAAGGTCAATGATAATAAATAAATAATCTAGTGTGGACTATCAGTAGTGAAAGTGATCCAACATCTGGTATCAAGACTCGTGATATATCTAGTAATAAAGTTTTTTACTTTATAAAAAATGTAAATAAATATATTCTTGCGATTTTCCGAAGTTGACAAAAGTCGTTTGGGAGTTAAAGCGGGACGGCACAACATCATACACACCACCACCAAGGCACCAAATCCCTGACGTGCTTATCTTTTATAGGATAATACAAAACTAATGATATTCGCTTCCTTTCTCTCTTTTTTAACAAAGATGATAACCGCTTTCGGTTGCCAAAGTATTCCGCACGTTAATCATAATTATTATAATCTAATTAGATTTTTCAAATTTATATTTAAGCGCCTTCATTTCAAATTTCAGTAATGAAAATAGGTTCAAATCCATTATATTATTTCTCACTTGGACACATATGTAATACTGTATTTAAGATATGTTAAAGAAAATTTAAGCGAATCGGCTATATATTATTCAAATGTAAAATATCATGAGAGTTAAATGTGATCGACTTAGAATAGCTTTACAAAGATTTCACGATGTGTGCGAGTGAAAATAAAACATGATATATAATATATGTTTGTTAATTTATTGGAGACAATCAATATGGGGCAATACAAAATAATACGAGAACATGACATCTCCTAGCATGGCATGGTATGAAGACCAACCAAACATAAATTGGTGAATATGTGGTACCTGGTGCTTAGGAGTGATTGTCAGAGTGAATGTGTACATACAACGAGAAATATGAAATTGTATCAATAAAGTAAACGAAAAAATCACATATTTGAAGAGTGGTGAATGTAATATCCGTTCAAAATATGCTAAAAAAATCTCAAAGTGATTTTTAAATTTTCCAACTCACATTCAAATAATACGTAGTCGAACTATCTTGTGTATTATCATATCATATTTATAATAGTATATGTGTGTTATGCAACATTACTTACTTTATCCATGTGTCATATGATTAGCCTTAATCAATAACTACAGTAGTTCAAGTAACTCAGTGTTAGCCTATGTCAATTGGCTATTAAAAGTTTTGCTGTATGGTTGTGTTGGGGCGTTTTTTGATTTGCTATGGTCGTAAAGTTGGTGAATGCCGACTCACCGCAGCCGGATTGGAAGAAAAAAAATGCGGTGTTAGTGCGTTGTAAACAAGTTTCCGCATCTCTGGCTGGTAATTGGATAAAAGTGGAGAGAGAGAGAGAGAGAGAGAGAGAGAGAGAGAGAGAGAGAGAGAG
>SOPF01024431.1:0-10398 GCA_012979155.1 Hypericum perforatum | reverse complement strand
AAAAAAAAAAAAAACACCCAAAAGGATAAAATAAGGAGAAAGGCAAGTACCACGAGATAGAGTAGCTTCTCCAAACTCTTCATACGACTCCTGCACGCACCTCAAAGACATGTAATCAAATCCACGTTCCGCTTCTAAAAAGCTATTTAAGAGCTTCAGTTCACGTGAAATAGGCCGATCGGAATTAGAAAAAAGTCGTCTCGTTTCTCACCTTCATCTGTTTGCAGCAACTCGCTCCGAAGTCTTCTTGTACTCTTTTTCAGACTCATCCAACACTTGCTGGCTCACTTGCGTCTGGATCTGCTTTCAACTCCCGAAAATTTTCAAAATTTTACACCAATATTTGGATATCAGCACGAGCCGACAAAAGTGAGCACCATCGTCTTATTAATTCTGTGACAAAACACTTGTTGTCTTATCGGTAACAGTAATATAGCTAATTAATTCATTGATATGCAGTAATCAGTTATCTAATTAGTGGATACATTGGTACCTATTAGCAACAACGTTGGTATGTTTCTTTCTTAATATTGGTATCTGTATTTTTTTTACTAATATTAGTGAACTGGCGTACCAATATTATTAAGTTATGGTACCAATATTAGAGTTGTATGATGTCTCATTATTTGGTAATCCTCTCTCTTGTAGAGCGTTCTCTCTCTGTGTGAGAGCAAAATAGGGTTTTATACCCTCTTTACTGATTTTTCTTCTTGGCCGCCGCCGCGGTCCATCATCAACCACCTTAATCCTTTACTCTCCACCTACCATATTCTCCCTACATCTACTTACTCTGACCCATCATCTAAAGCTTTGACGTTCACCACATCCGAACAGAGTTTCTCCAGTTCCCACGCCCGATCGGATCTCGACAACTCTGACCTTACCTAACCGGATCCCGACGAATCCAGCCTCATCTGACTAGATCCCAAAGATCCTCAGCTCCTTTCTACCATCGTCCTCAGCCCTTCGTCGCCACCAGAGTCGTCCTTGCATGTCCGTCCGTCCAACCACAAGCCGTCCTCGTCAGTCCGTCGCCAGTCCTCACCGACCACTGTCGTAGCTCGTGTTGTAGCTCGAGTAGTCCACCTCAGTCACCGTCGGTCGCCGGCCGTAGTCCTCCCCAAGTCCTCGCCGGTCGTAGCTCGCGTCGGTCGTAGGAAGCTCACCTCCGATCTCGAACAGCATTTCTTCCGACCTCAGGCCTTAGCCCTCGTGGACTACAGGCCTCCACTCCACCTTTTCGTCCGCCCTCCGCAAGGTCCTTCCTCCACGGCTGGCCTCCTCTCCAGCTAGCCTAGAGCGCTCGCCAGTACTCTCCGGGGGGTTGATCGGTATCGATCTCCCCCTCAGATGACTATTCTTATTATATATGTTATGTTTTTTGGTTGTTTTGTCTGTGCTATTAACCGTTCCGAGCCGCACGTGTTTAGTGGTCTTTTTGGGATTTGGTTGTATTATGCTTGCTTTTGCTTGATTCGACCTAGGCTAGTCTCGAGATCTATCGAATACTCGATGCCTTTCTCGTGGTTGCAGGTGGAGAATCGTGTCACTTTTGACTTTGGTCGATCGTGGCACTCATTTGCGTGCACTTTGTTTGTATTCAAATGCCCACGAGGCGGTGTCTACGACGCTGTCTCGTGGTTATTGGCCTTAGCTAGTCTCGGCAGATCTCCGTTTTGGTCGTTAGCCTCTGTAGCTTCACGTCCACCCTTCGCTCTCACCCGTGCTACTCTGTGGACCACGGATTGGTTTCGTGTATTCGATCCTTACTATGTTCTGTCTTGTCTTGTAATTCCGACTACTTAATATAGGCTTCGCGCTACCCTTTCTCAAAAAAAATATTAGAGTTGTATGGAACCAATACTATGAGTGTATGATACTAACATTACTAAACTGTGGTACCAATATTACAGATATATGGTACCAATATCGTCTGATATTTCTTGATTTCAAGAATTGCATGAATTTAAATTTTGAATGTTTTGATGGGCATTAATTTTTAGCACGAGTTTTAGGGATTTAATTTTTGAATATTAGGGTAGTTAATTTTTAGCATGATTTTTAGAAATTTAATTTTTGAATATTATGATAGTTATTAATTTAGTGGCATGATTTAAGAAATAATTCTCTTTTCCTATCTTTTAGTAATTAATTAAAACCTATAATACCAATTATACCCTTCTCCTTAGCACGAGGAATAAGCATAGTCCCACCTAATCTCAACTCTGGCTATTCGGTTCCTTGAAAAGGAACGTCTATGATTTCTTGGCGTTGAAGACTTTGGTTTTATTAATAATTAATACAATTTTAATGAATAAGTTAATGCATAAAGAGTTAGAAGCTGTAGGTTTTTTCTACATAATAGTGGTAGGCAAGGTATTTTTCTATGTATACAGCTTATATACTACCTATGTATAATGGGGGAAGTAATAATGAAAATAAAAATAAAATTACTTTCCCGAATATTTTTAGAATCAACAAGTTTATGTTTCTATCTGTGTTGTGTACGAGTCGGTGTTCTATCAAATCAACAAATTTGTACAACTATTTATAGCTCGCACTACGTAAATCTTCCTCTCCATCATTGTCTTCCTAAGCACAATAGATCAACCCTTTTGTACTTGGTATAGAAACCTGATAAACGCACCACTTTATAAATTAGTAATTTTTATTAGAAAAAAGATTTTGTTTATAATTATTATCATATTATCAGAAATAATCTAACAAAGTACCATCATCTCCTCTTCTTACTACAACACGTACAAAATCAGGCAATTTTTTCATTTACTAAGTAAGTACACTCTTGTATGAAGTGGTACAGCTTTGATGCAGACCAATCAAAATTGCCCGTTTCTTACATGTATATCAATCGAAGTATTTTGAAATGCAATCGTCTGATACATAGTATGAACAGAATGACCGAATTGGCCCGGACAATTTGTTCCGGTTATGTTGTCGAGGATTTGGTAATACTAGTACAACTAGTACAAAATTTGTTTATAGAATATATGATGAGAAAAAGAATGAGATTAAATGAGAAAAGAGGTTCAAAGAAAAACAATAAGGTAAGTTCAATTTGGTAATAAGGACAGACGAAGAATTACCATACAGGGACCATGAAAAGAAATACTGTAAGATACGCATCTCCTGCTCAATTTGGAGTTTCCTTAATTAGCATTCAAAATTTATGTTTCGATAGATTTAATATGTTATTGTAATCTTATTGATTTGATTTCCCATTTAATTATTAGGTTATTCATCATAATCAAGGATGTTCCTTATTCAGATTATACCTATAAATATGTATCACGTTTGAGATACTAATCATAATATTTTCCAATACTTTGAGCGTATCAAACTGTTTTCTCTACTGCCGTTGACAAAGATGGCACTCAGTAGCACGTAAGATGTTCTTATATTTATTTATTATTCTTATAATATAATACTGCTATATTCATTTGCATTTATCGGTCATTTTTTCAAAATTTTTACAAACACCTTTTCAGCTTTTTTTATTAGCATTCCATCTATGTAGTACAGTTAATTTTATTTCAAAAAAAACATTTAAACATAAGATGTCAGTCATAATTTCGAAACTAAATATTTGTATTAATAAAAACTGCAATTATAAAAAAAGGAGACCAAGATGTGAATAGCAGGCATAGCAGTACATTTTTTCCAACAGACCTGCGTATTTTGAAATAATTTTCTTATGCATACCATTGTATTAGCCCTCTAGTAAATATTTTACAATTTGTTGTTTTACGTCAACTAAATTTAATTAATTTAAGAGGGTTGCAGTTCTTTCGTGCACAGGAAGAGTGGCAGATTATCGCTACTATGCTCCATCCTTGTCGTCCTTGCAATATTCCTCTCCATCTGCTTGTCTTCTTCGGCCACTGAAACAAATTCCCCAAGTCAAGGTAATCAGGGGTAAAATTTATAATTACTTTTTATCAAAATTGTTAATTTCTTTTAAAAAAGAGTTGATCCAGGCCTTGTTTGTAATGTGGTCAGGTCACGTGCTATCGATAATTGTTCCCTTTTCTATCTCATTTATTGACAATTCTTTTTGGATGATGAAAATTCAGGCCTTATGGGTCCTGAGTCCGATAAATCTGCTCAATACGGGTCTCATCAGGTAAGTTCTAGACTTCTGCTCTCTGAATTAATATAAATAATTTGTGGTTCAAAGTTTACGTATTGGGTCATATCTTAGTTATTTATTCCCTTTCACGAAGATGGATCTTGTTTGTTTTTCGTGCTCAACTATAACTCTATTCTTGTTTGGTTTCTATTTACGTCATACTGATAAACTTTGTGTGCAATGAAATACGAATTACGAAATGAGACTGTAGTTAAGTTGTAATTTTTTTTTTTTTGGTGAACAAGTTGTAATATATTTGGATTCACAAAAGATTTATAGGTTCAAATTTTACGAATATAAACGACATTATCGTACGAGTATTTATACACATACGTAGGTATTATGTATGTGAGAATGTTTTTCTTTTCATTTTAAAGGAAGCTCAGAATGTGGCAAGGAGGTCAGCGATCGGGTCTTCGCCGCCTAACTGCTTGGGGATCTGCCGGGGGTGCACGCCATGCAAGCCGAAGCTGGTGAGGAGGCCACCGAGGGCTGATCATGAGGATGACCCACCTTACTATCCTTTGGTGTGGAGGTGCAAATGTGGGGGAAAAGCATATAGGCCAAGACATCCACCACTAGCAACTCATAGCTCTCTTGGACGTCCTTGAAGAAGATTGATGATGCTTGTTTAGTCATGTCTGTTGTTCATTGGTATTATTCCACTCATATCGTTGAGCAATTTTTATTTGAACATTATTAGTTTTAAAAGTCAAGTCTTTTTTGAATACTTTTCTTTCTTCTCATATTAAAGAGTTTTTGCCGTTATAAGTGTTTTCTTAAGGTGCAGATAAAAAGAAAATAGACAAATTATATGCAGGCTCCAACTTTTAAACGATAATCTATTTTTCATGTAAACAGCAGGGCAGCATGTTGTTTTTTCATTTTTTTATCTTCCTTCGTTTAATTCCTAACAATATCCACTATCCTTTGATTTTAGTCTGTACTTGGACTTCATCTTCAATTTCATTACCTTAAAATAACCCATGTATTTTATAATTTAGTGATAACGAGGGATGGGCTAATCTTATGCCGTCCAATCCGCATATTTATTCGGTATGGACATCATTCATTCTAATAGACATTAACAAATTTTGTATTTAAAAAATTGGAATACAATATATCTTAACTAATTTAGAATACATTTTAATTAATTAGTTTTTAAGTGTACAAGTTAGCATGAAAACCATATATGAAAGGCATCAATTTGTGATTTAAAAATAACTGAATAACTCATGTGATATGGCCTCATTTTGTTGATATTGATATTGATACATGTTTATTTGGATATTGATATTTTTTTACTTAAATATTGATATCCAATATCTATTTATTTGAATATTAATACTTATTTACTTAGATATGGGTAGTCATTAAATGTATTAATAATATTATTATTTAGTTTAATATTATTTTTAAAATATTATTTTTTATTTGAATCAATTGTTTATTATATAAATGTAAGCAATATTGAAATAGTAAGATAATAATATTTATTATAAAATCATTAAATTAATTTTGATTATTATATGATTTGTTAAAGATTTTTAAAATTTAAATTTAAAATAATCATGATTTAAGGGAGTGTGATATCTTTAATGTATTATTTCTTTTTCTGAAATTTTCATACCTAGCTAATTCTCATGAAACACATCAGAGGCTCAATGAGAGTCGACTCTCAAAAAACCTAAAATTTTCTCCACTCGCCGCCCCCTTCTCTTCTTCCACCCCCTTTCCTCCACCCTCAGCCCCTTTCTTCTTCCTTCCCTCGTCCTTCATCTCCTTCATCCTTCTTCTATTCCTACCAAAATTTTCTCCCGAATTGGAGTTATTTTCTCTCCTCTGTGAGAGTTTCTTTCTCTCCTCTGTGAGAGTCTCTCTCTCTCTCCTCGTGAGAGTTTTCTCCCTGGTGGTCCGTCCTCCCGTCATTGCCCTTTGCCCTTCGTCGCCCGTCGTCGCATGCCGTCGCCTATCCGTCTTCCCGTCACTGCTTGTCTCTCGTCGTTGTCGTCTTTGCCCGCCCTCCCGTGTCCTCCTGTCGTCAACCACAATCTGCCATCATTGCCCGTCCACAGCCCGTTCCCCGTTGTCTCCTGTTGTCTCTAGCCGTCTTATTTTTTAATTGCTTTTGCTGTGTGCTTTAGGTTGTTGTCTTTTACTTTTGTTTGATGTGTGCTTTAGGTTTGTTTAGTGTGTGGTACTGTTGTTCTGTGTTATTTTTCCATTTAGAACTTCTAGCTCTATGGTTTTTACAGGGACACACATGGAAAATTACTCCTTTGTTTGGATTAGATTTTCGCGAAATATGGTTTATTGTTCCCATCTATCTGAATGGGTAGTACCATAGCGAAAGGGCTAAACTGTATCCATTGTTTTCCACTCCTTGTAGATGTTGGATGGCTTTTGAATGATTGAATTCTTTAATTTAAAAAAAAAATCATACCTAGCTTTGTAATTAATATTGATACCAATTATAACCCTAAAAATAATACACTCCTCTTTAATTAATTTCCTTTAATGAAGATTTTCTTAATCTCTGCTAAATCTGTAATGAAATATATTATTGTTTTGAGCTGATTGACAACCAAATTAGAACGAAAGCATAAATTTGATTTTGAAACATCATCCATGAAAATGTTAATTCATGAAACATTTCCCTATTTTATTGAATAAAAAGTCAAGATTCAGCTTTTAACATCATCGTGAACCTTACCCTAGCATCTAAAATTCTAAATGCAGTCTACTTTTGGATATTTCCTTTAATCAACAACAAGGTTCCTCCTTTCTTCTCAATTATAAATAAACAGTCAACAAAGATCAAACCCCAGAATTCCACAAAAAAAAAATCAAAACCCAGATCCAAAACAATGAACTCCTAAACCCTAACCACGACAATGAGGTCCCTTAGGCGTGACACTTATCTCCGCCGCGTACCGCCCTCACGGCCGCCTCCTCCTCATCATCGTCGTGGTAGGAAGGAAGTTCCTCGCCAACAAGGACAGAGTGGCGAGACCACGGGAAACGTACGGTAGCGTCATCGAAATCCCAGACCAAGACAGTGCCAGCGTCCTCTCCGACAGTGGTTGCTCTACCGACCATCTGCAAACCGAGCTTGTCTCAGCACCGTCAATGGCGGGCCCAAGCAGCAGGGCCCCGACCATCATGTCACTCTCACACACCATCCGGTCCCGCTCTTTAATCACCATGGTTGCTATGGAATCAAAGTAAAAAAAAAAAACTAAATAAACCAATATCATATGAAATAAAAGTCATTGTAAAAAAATAGACAAAAATCCACATGTTATTAATCGCATAAATAAAATATTAATATCGTGTTAGAAAATATCAGCACAGTTTAGTCCAAATTCCATACATTACAAACTCAATATTAATGGCAACAATTCCAAATCTATTATTGTCCAATACTTTGAACATATTAAATTTAGTTAATTTAGGAGAGTTGCAATTGTTTTATGGACAGTATGAGGGGCAGATCATCACTAAGCTCAAGGGTCATGTTCTTTCCTATTTTCTTCAATACTGGTCGTCATTGCTCTACTCTTTTCCATCTGCTTGTCTTCCTCGGCCACTGAAACCAATTCCCCAGGTAACGGTTATTAAGGTTTTCGGTTGACAACTAGCTTTTTCCTTTCATCATATATTCCTAACATAACTAATATCCAGATTCCAATTTCCCTCCCTTTTCCAACTCATTTACCGATTGTCTTTTTGGGTTCTAAAAACTAAGGCCTCGTAAGCCCCCGTTTCTGGCAAAATTGATCAATTCAAGTCTCATCAGGTGAGTCTTTCATTTTGGTAAATATATTAACTTCATTTCATATACCTCAAATATTTATTTACACGAAAGTAGTAACAGACACCTACTATGCATGTTAATTACATCATGTGAGTCTTTCTGTTTGTTCTCCTCCTCTCTGAATTAATATATATATCGCTGTTGAATTATTCACGATGCCATAATTATATACTTTTTAATAGTCCATCTTTGAGAACGAAGAAAATTGATTTTGCTTGTTTACTTTAATATGCCTACTGTTCATTGGTACTACTCCTCTTTGAGAACGAAGTTTTGTCAACTTATGTTTTTGTTCAGAAGTTAATTTTACTTTTCTACAAGAGAAATGTACAACAACAAAAAAAAACAATTGTGGTTACATTTTGTTGTATAACTGTTAAGATATTGGTGGAGGCAAATTATAAACCGAATAGGGCCCAGTTCAATGAGAGGGGCCATTCTTATGAGCACTGAACTGAGCCATTATAAGAGATTAATTAGGCCCAGTTGACTATTTCGTGGCCCACGGAACTTCATATTGCAGGCAGGTGTTTGGGGCGAGGTTTATATAAATTTTGACAAATTTATAGCTTAACTTTTGATAGCTGTAATATTGTGGTACAAATTATGGTTCTTACAAACACTTGCTACTAAAAAATTTAGTTCTTAAAAAATTGCCTTTTAAGGTGCCCTTTGTGTGTGTGAAAGGTTAGTAACCTCAAAGTCAGCGATCAACCAGCAAATATCTTTCTGTCGTCCACGCTAACAAAACTCATGGGCTTCCCCTAATATTTCCCTTTAAATATTAAAAAAAATATCCCCTTCATATTTTTGACCTAACATTATTATACAAATTGTTCGAGCAATTATCAATCGTACTTTATAATGATAGTTTACATGTTGGAAAAAAAAAACAGAGCAGAAAAGAGGACTGATGTGGGCAGGATTTCGTTTATATTTGGTATCGAGTTACCAAATTAAACATTCTTTCACCCGAGTAAGAATGTAATGCACGAGAAACTCCCAGTATCAACCAATTGTTTCTCGATTAAAGACAGATTTGATATTTATTAAGAAAATCGAGTTCTTTACCGCTTAACGAATTATTGTGAGCATCTACCATACTTATGATGGTACTTAAAAACAAATTGCAAGTGTGAAAGACTTCGATGAAATAAATCTATGTAAGTCGTGTCGTATTTAGAGTCGTCCCGTCATATGACTCATACTAGAAGTACACGCATAGCGGAGTTCACATGTTTCTCGTGCACTTACTTTCTTGCATCAATTTCTAATCACATCGTGCAAAATTTGGAGGAGTCGTGTTGATATATTTTTGGTGCAATAAATAATTTATTCATGTGATACAATTTTTTTTTTCATCCAATAACTACATGTGTATTTATGTTTTATTTTCTATTTTTGGGCAAATCGCGATAATATTTTTTTCATGCAATACCACATTTTTTATGCAATATCGATATTTCTTTCATGTGATACTGACATTTTTTTTGTGCGATAATGACATATATATATATATATATATATTTGTTTTCTGTATATATTGTATTTTGCAATATCAACATTTTTTCATATAATACTGGCATTTATAAAAATTTTCACTTTTGTCCCACAATTTTTGGTTTTTTGCAAAAAAGTGCATGACATGTAATTTTTTATTTTTTATTTTTAAAATATCAACAATTCTTTCATGTGATACAGACCCGTATGAGAAATGTTTTACTTTAATCATGTGATTTTTGGATTTTTACAAAAAAATTCAATCCTGTATGCTATAAAATCCATCCCCTACAATCACCCGTACATACCTTATTGGGTAAATTACCCTCAGGTCCCTGACTTATGGCTGTTTTTGTAGGAAGGTCCCTAGCTAATTTGAATTAGATTTAAGGTCATTATGTTTTGAATTAATATTGATCTCAAGTCCCTAATATAACTAAGAATGATGTCAGCAATTTTTTTTTGTTTTTTTGTCATTAAATTGACAAAAATATCCTTAGACAATAAAATAAAATAAAAATCATCTTCTCTCCCAAATCATCATCTTCTCCTTCTTCTTCATCTTCAACCAACACCAAAAACATTATATCTAGAAAATTGAGAAAAAATCCAGAACATTATTTAAGAGATCCAAAGAAACTTAATCTCAATCTTCCGTGGAGGCGACCAAGACGTGGTCGGAGCTGAAAAGCACATGTCACATGTCGTGGGCGACTCCCCTCCTGGGTCCGTACCCAAACCTGTACCCAAACCCTAACTTCAGGCCCAGGACACCAGGCCCAATCCCCACAATGCCGACGAGGCCAAAACTGACACCGCAGCCGTCACCGAGGTTCTTCCTCTTCCTCCCTTCATCCTCCCTAACAAACTCCTGAGCATCTTTGGCCACATCCTCCAACTCATCAAAAATATCATCATCATATAGCTCAGACGG
>SOPF01024430.1:15817-27162 GCA_012979155.1 Hypericum perforatum | reverse complement strand
TTCATTCGATAAATACCATTCCTTCTTTATCAGAGCTGATATTGAGTTATTGTGATCTATATCATCCCTATTCTGTACCGTTGCTCAACAACCTCTCTTCTCTTGTCGTCCTAGATCTTTCTAGCAATTCCCTTGAGAAGTCTTCCTCTATACCAAAATGGATTTTCCAGCTTCACAATCTAAACACACTTGATCTTTCTGGTTGTAACTACCAACCTGGCCTGATCCCAGAGGGACCTCAAAACCTGAGTCGTTTAAGAAGTCTTGACCTCTCAGGTAACAACTTCAATTCCACTATACCAAAATGGATTTTCCAGCTTCACAATCTCAACACACTTGATCTTTCTGATTGTAACTACCAACCTGGCCTGATCCCAGAGGGACCTCAAAACCTGAGTCGTTTAAGAAGTCTTGACCTCTCAGGTAACAACTTCAATTCCACTACACCAAAATGGATTTTCCACCTTCACAATCTCAACACACTTGATCTTTCTAGTTGTTACTTCCAACCTGGCCCGATCCCAGAGGGACTTCGAAACCTGAGTCGTTTAAGGAGTCTTGACCTCTCAGATAATAAATTCAATTCCACTATACCCAGTTGGTTGTACGGCTTCAGCAGCGGATTGGAGATTCTTCACCTCGAAGAAAATAGCTTGCAAGGGGTGATCTCGAGTGCCATCGGGAACTTGACATCCCTATCTTATTTGGAGCTCCGGTCCAACAGTGACTTGGAAATTGGTGGGCGGGAGACAACCAAATCTATGGGCCAACTTTGTCAGCTGAAACATCTTGGACTATCGGGGGTGAAGGTGAATCCGGATGTGGCTGACATCTTCCGTGATCTATTCTCGTCATGTCCCTCAAATGGATTGGAGGAGCTAGATTTGTGTTCTAGTGGAATCTCCGGCAACCTCACCGAAGTTTCCTTCCAGAGGTTTGAATCTTTGGTTCGTCTTGACCTATGGAACAATTCAATCTCCGGTTCTATTCCACTATCCTTTGGGGAGCTGCAATCTCTTGAAGAGGCTGACTTAGAAGGAAACTCAATGGTCGGCTCTGTTTCTGAAGCTCAATTTGCTAAACTTGCTAGATTGGAGACTTTTTACGCAGGTGGGAATAAAGTGGAATTGAAGGCGAGTCCGAGTTGGATTCCTCCATTTCAACTTGTGGAATTGGATCTATCATCATGGCAATTAGGGAAGGAACTCCCTCCTTGGCTACATTCACAAAAGAACATAGACATGCTATACTTGTCTGGTTGCGGTTTTGACGGTCCAATTGCAGAGTGGCTTGAGAATATGTCGGTGCAGCTTCGGTATCTAGACCTCTCCTACAACCAGTTGAAAGGTGAAGTTCCCACCATGTTCTCCTTCAACATTCAATCTTTGGATCTTTCAAATAATTCATTTGAATCACTGTCCAAAGGGTTCTGGAACTTTCCTGGGTCGCTTTTCTACCTTAATCTCAGTTACAACCATATTGTTGGGGAAATCCCGAGTGGCCACGCCTTAGGATTTACGGAATATGCAGTACTTGATTTGAGGTCCAACAAATTTCAAGGTCGGATCCCTCCATTCTCGTCCAAATTGGAATCTTTGGATCTCTCAGATAATTCCTTCACCGGCTCATTATCCCATTTCTTGTGCTACCAAATGAAGGAGACTAAAGGTATGCAAGTTCTCTTCCTTTCAAATAATTTCCTCTCCGGAGAAATACCAGATTGTTGGGTTCCGTGGAATGGCTTAAAAGAAGTCAGATTGAGCAACAACAACTTCACGGGTTGCATCCCAAGCTCCATGAAGAATTTAAGGTCCCTTCATTCGTTACATCTTCAGAAAAACAATTTAGAAGAAGGGCTACATCTGTTATTGAGAAGCTCTGAGAAATTGGTTGTTCTTGATTTGTCAGAAAATCAACTGCAAGGAGATATTCCATCACGGATTGGTGGTAACTCACATCTGACAATTCTAAATCTCAGATCAAATAGGTTTCATGGAAAGCTTTCTCGGGAGATTTGTGCACTCAATGCCTTACAGGTAATTGACTTGGCTAATAATAATCTCTCTGGACCAATTCCTCGGTGCATCAACAAACTCAGTGCTATGATCACCAAGAACTCAATGGGAATCCAATTCTCAGCGCCAGCACCATCCCCCCGACAAGCACGCTACTATGTTGAGGATGCTATGCTTGTGATGAAGGGAATGTTCATGGAGTACACCACAAATCTGAATTTGGTCAGAACCATGGATTTTTCCAACAACTCCTTCACGGGCAAGATTCCGGATGAAGTGACAGCTCTTGCGGCGCTGCAAACGCTTAATTTGTCGCAAAACATGTTAACCGGAGAGATCCCACAAACTATCGGAGCCATGAAGTCATTAGAATCTCTTGATCTATCACTAAATAGGCTCAACGGAGAGATTCCTTCTAGCATGTCAAGCTTAACTTTTCTCAGCCACTTGAACTTGTCAAGCAACAACTTGACAGGAATGATCCCTTCGAGCACGCAACTGCAAACCCTCGATCCTTCTTGTTTTGGTGGTAACGATCTCTGCGGACCTCCACTGGCAAAAAGTTGTTACGAATATGAGGCAACACCACCCGCAACGGATACACACGATGGGACACATGCTACATATTTTGATGACGAATGGTTCTTCGTAAGCGTGGCATTTGGCTTTGTTATTGGCTTTTGGGGTTTTCTGTTTCATCTATTCTGTAATAGGCAATGGAGGATAGCATTTTTCTCCTTCTTAGACAGGAGCTGGATCTTTCTACGCGAGTTAGTCAGTAGATAAATGTAAAATTTGTAACCTATCATTTGCCTACATAGTTTTCACTTGAGGTCTGGGCTATGATATATATGCATTTACCAATGTATGTGATCGTACTTGAGCAAGGTACATGATCATGGGTGCTTAATGGATTCCCCACCTTCACAATCTCAACACTTGATCTTTCTTTCAATAACTTTCAACCTGGCCCAAACCCAGAAAGACTTTGAAACCTGAATCTGTAGTTTTGTGGTGATCCGACTTCACCCCCTAGCGACTGCTGTGGCCACACCGCTGGCCGAGTGACAGAGAGCTCGGATTTTTAGGGGGCAGCGGCCGATACGGATCTAGTGGCCGCTGGGCATCGCAGTTTTTCCTATAACGAAACTCTACTGTCAGAAGACATAGATGCAAAAATTTCATTGTGTTAGAGTCATAAAAATACCCCCTTCCCCGCAGCACATTGTTTTGAGAATCCATAACGCTAGTAAACCATGCGACACCCTTCTTGTGTATCTGCAAAACCTGCCTCCAGTGCAGGAAAATAGAATTAGAACATGCAGATCTCGGATGTCAGGGCAAGACATAATGTTGGAAAGTTTCCCAGTGGAACATAAAGGCAAGATCTTGCACCACCCAACTTGTAAGTTACCGTGGACAACAGAGTTGGAAAGGATAAAAGAGAAATGAAAGCGGATAGTGTTGCTCCAAGTGTATAAATGCACTTTCTGGTTCCAGAAAATCGCCCGACTGCCTTTGAGCATCATCTTCTACCAAATAGTAAACACCAAAAAAAAAAAAGACCAGCGACAATCTACCTTCATCCATTAGCCTCCTAACATTTTGAGTCCAGTGAAACAAATCGAAACTTCACTAAGGCAACACACCGCAATCATTACCTTCATACGTTTGCCTCCTAACATCACGAGCCCTTCGAATGAGATCGCAGCTTCACTGCAACATACCACAAACTCCTACCTCCCTCTCCAACCAAACAAAATCCACAAACTCCTGCTTTCCCTCACCTAACATCTCCATTCCACCAAAACAAATAACATACCACATCCTCCTAGTTCCCTCTCCAACCAAAGAAACCGCCACTCTACGCTCTTATTAGTTTCCCATCATTAAACAACCCAAAAGGAACAGAACTTAGAGAAGGAGGAGCTCAAAATCACACCTCTAAGAGCAAATTTGCTGCTTGGGAGCCAGTGATTTCAATTAACAGAAGCCTTGTGACCGGGAAGCTAGTTAGTATCCGAGCAAACTGCTTGCCCGACAACAAAAAGGAATCAACAGAGCACCAGACAATAAACTCATCATTGGGCAGAAAATAGACCTTAAACTCGCAAACTTTAAACTCGTTAGCAGATTCCAAACCGACTTTTCTTGGGGTCTCTTCGGCAATCCCTGTTCTTGTGCCTTTTTAGTAACACTATAATATTGTGATTCCAAGTTGGGTGGCATAGATTGTATTGGCACAAAAAAGAAGATGAGAGAGCTAATAAATAATAAATGAGGGGTAATGGGCCGAAAACAGTTGCTTGTTTTTCCTTGTCGACCCCTTTAGGCCCACATGTTTACCCAAGATTTTCGGTTAGATATTACACGTATAACTACCAGGCGATGCTGTTTATTTACTTCTTGAAAATATCTGATAGGGGTTTTTTTCTTCCCTCTTGAAATTACATGATATTCGGACATCCACCGGAATAACTAAATTGGATTCAATGTAGATCGTACAATAAATAATAAGTAGCAAAACTCTCTCTACTGAATCCTCACAAGTTGATAGCTAGTAGGGTATAAATAACATCACCTTGGTTGGATCAATCTACTTAGAACTCTTTCTACCAAAAAAAAAAAAATCTTCTTCTGCGATGGATACCAACAAATCAGGTTACCTTCTTCACCCATTCTACTACGAAACAAGGGAAGAAGAGGGCATTATTGATCTGGGTCTTAGCCTCAAAACTTCTCAACCTGAAGTGCACCATCCATCAGGCGGACAATGTAAGAGAATGATGGATTTCTTCTGTTCCATTTTATACTACTTTCGACATTGGAATATGGATCTAATTAAGTCAGGTGACGCAAATTATTTCGATAAATTGTCTACCAACAAATGATATCCACGTTTTTTTAATCTCGTTTTTGTTGTACACACGCATTGCATTGGTAGTACCAGGCTTGGAGGGTTACGACGAGCTGGTCGATTGGCCGGCTCGGGCGAGCCCATTGTTATCGCCTCACCTAAATGCAAGACATCAAAAGGAATTAGGGTATCGTCAGGATTGCAACGAGGTAGAAGAAGGAAAGAGGAAGGAAAGATGGGCATACGTGAAGGTGAACATGGATGGAGTCATCGTTGGGAGGAAAATTATTTCCCGATTTATAAAAATTTCTAAGAAAATGTTCATCGACAAATTTATGTCGTGAATTGGTGATTATTGTTCTCTGGATCAGGTAAGCAGACACCATCTGGGTTAAGGCTATTCCAACCGGGTTCAGACTTCTGCCTGTATTACAAGGACAATGAGGAGTATTGGAGGCATGTTGGGGATGTTTCTTGGAAGTAGGTCCTCTGTTTTGTTCTATATCAATTTGATATAACATGATTCATCCATGTCCGGTTTCACTTTGATTGTCGTTCAAGTAGCAAAACATAAGGGAAGGATTTGGTATTGAAATCTTTGACAAGTTCATGAACGACTAAAAAAATTACTTATGCCAAAATTTACGGTTTAGTATATCAAATTGTGTAATTCTTCGTAGAGAGCAAATTATAAAGTGAACTAGCCGATGACATATTAGACTTGTATGCTTTGTTGCACTATTAAATAATCAGTCGGTAAGGATTTGAATTCACTTAATTAAGACTCGGATCTTCAATTCAATTCTTACAAATATACTAAATATTTTTGAAATAATTATTTTTTTAAATATGACATAATATTTATCGATTCTAAATACGAAATGTGCATTAAAAAAAATCAATCTACACCTTGGAATTGTCAACCAAAACTCCAAGTGTTGATTTGGATTTTTTTTTGTTTACATTGACAGGAAGTTTGTGGAGTGCGTGAAGCGGCTAAGGATTGCACGGAGATGCAACTTCCTCAACCATTTTCGTTGCCCTTTACTTGATTTTCATTGAGAGGATTTTATACACACATATATGTGTGTGTGTACATAACTCTGAACTTTCTCAATGGCAATAGTAAAATGCCGGACCTCATTGTAAGCTCACACGTTATTTTAATTTAATTAAAAAAGTAATTAATTACACGTAAACCTTATTTCCACGTGTCCTGTCTGAGGCATGCAACTGTAATCCTATGCAATTCTTAATGTAGTCTCTTACAATCGCAAGCTGCATTACTTGGAGTGCACCATTTAGGCATTTACTGGCCCATACAAACTCCGCTACGAAACCACAGAGGCCCAAAACATTTGGGTCCGTACTTTCAAATCGGCCCATTAGCATCAATAGAGGCCGAACGTGATCTCCAAGAAATCCCCAGTTGTCGGTTGATACTTCTAACTTCTCCCTCGCTTGGCCAACGATTTTGGCTCGGATTAACCGACTTCAGAAGACAAGGTGGTTGGGGGATTTAGGGTTTAGGAACTGCCCTATCAAATTCCCGTAGAGAGAAAAAGGGTAAAGCAGCTCTTGTCTTGTTTAGTTATTATCTGTTGAGTGTATTGATGTACAAGAAAAGGAAAGCAGGGGAAGAAATCCAGCTAACGCAAGCTGAGCTGTGCTCCAGCTGTTTGACGAATTGCCTCAAAGGAAACTACAAGCTTGATACGACACTGATGAGCTATATGGCAAGATGATCAAGCTGAGACTAATTGGTAATATACATATAGTAAGTAGCTTATTATGGAAATAGCCGTTAGAGAATATACAGCTATTAGAATCGTTAGAATAGGCAATTACATATTCACATGTTTATACTCTTGTATAAATTCGTAGCTATACAACCAATGTAACTTACCTTTCTGATCAATAACAATCACATATAAGTTCTTTCATGGTATCAGAGCTGCCTTCGATGGAAGGACTCAATACAACTAATGAAGCTGTAGATTCTGCAGCAACAGGCTCCCAAACATCAACAATGATCAGCAAGAAGATCACCACGAGTGAATCAGATTCCAACATTACTCTGAGATTGACTCCAGTCCTTCTGACAGGACACAACTACTTGTCATGGGCTCGAGCTGCCTCAAGAAACCTGCATACCAAAGGTATGATAGGGTACGTGAATGGGAAGATTGCTGAACCTGGTCCACTTGAAGATAGCTACGACGAATGGCAAGCAAATGATCATCTGGTAACAACTTGGATACTCAACTCTTTAGATTCAAAGATCTATGATATATTCTCATTTGCCAATAATTCAAAAGAATTATGGGAATCAATCAAGGCCATGTATGGTCAACAAAATAACTTATATAGGATCTTTGAACTAAAGAAGAGTATCTCTGAGACCAAACAAGGAGATCTCCCATTCACTGAATATTTGGGAAAGATGAAAGCAATGTGGGATGAACTAGCCTTATATAGGCCTTCCACCACTGATCTTGTCACTCTCCAGAAGAGAGTAGAACAAGACAGAATTTTTGAGCTGCTTTCAGGAATTAAATCTGATTATGAGTATGTTCAATCCCAACTTCTTGTCAACTCTGATCTACCTTCTCTAGCTAGTGTGTGCTCTAAAATTCAGCAGGAAGAAACAAGGAAAAAGGTCATGGTGTCAATCAAAGAAAAGATAGAAGACAACTCGGAATCAAGTGCCTTTTATGTCAAGAATGACCGTAAAGACAAAGCTGGATTCAGAGGCTCGACTAGAGATAGAGGAGGAGGTAGAGGAACTGGGAGTAGATCACAACTCATGTGTGATCACTGTAAGAAAGTGGGACACACAAAGGACAGGTGCTGGTTCTTACACCCTCACCTAAGGGTTAACAAAGATAAAAGTTTTGCAGGTTACGAGGAGAGAAATCAACCTCAGGCCAACAAGGCAACCAGTGATGTTCCTGAAATTCAGCCGTCTGCAGTTGAGCAGCTTGCACACTGTTGCAACACTTGAACAAAGGACTCACTGGACCACCGATTACAAATAAAGCAGAAGGTGTGACATCTTCCTCTCTATCAGGTACTGATTTAAAAGCTTTTACTACTGTCAAGCATGATAGATTGCATTGGATAGTAGACTCTGGGGCAAACCATCACATGACCTATGATAATACCGATTTATCTAATATAACTAACTTGACGAAAGAATCTAAAGTGGTGATAGCTAATGGTTCAAACGTTCCAATTCTGGGAATAGGAAGTAAGAAATTTTTCAATAAAAAAGAACCAACAGAAGTGTTATTCATACCAAACTTTACAACAAAGTTGTTATCTGTCAATAGAATAACTAGACAATTGCAATGTAGAGTAATATTTGAACCTGACAAGGTCATTTTTCAGGACATGAAAACTTCGAGGCTGATTGGTAGAGGGACCCAAAGAAATGGACTTTATTACCTCGAAGAAAATCCAAATGCAGTAGCTTATGTTGGTAGAGAGGATGCAGGCAATAATAAGACTACCATTGAGAATAAAATATGGCACTTTAGGTTAGGCCATCCTGCAGACAATGTAATAAGAACTATAGATCCAAGTTTCTGTCTAAAAGAATCAGAATGTGAGAGTTGTAAGATGGCAAAGCAATGCAGAAAATCTTTTCCAATATCTGTCTCTAATTATGAAGAATCATTTGAACTAGTACACTCTGATCTATGGACCTCCCCGCAATATTCATATGATGGCTTTGAGTATTTTATTAGTTTCATAGATTATTGTACTAAAGCCACTTGGATATATTTGCTTAAAAATAAGACAGAAGTCCCAAAAGTATTTAGTATGTTCAAGAATATGGTTCAAAATCAATTTGGCAAAAGGATTAAGTTGTTTAGAACTGATAATGGGAGTGAATACTCTAAAGAGTTCATAACTATGATAAAAGAATCTGGAATCATTCATCAAACATCATGCATCTACACACCTCAACAGAATGGGGTGGCTGAGAGAAAAAATAGGCATCTTTTAGAAGTTGCTAGGGCCATCAGATTCCATATGAATGTTCCAAAACCATACTGGTCTGATGCAATTCTCACAGCATCTTACTTGATCAATAGAATTCCAAATAAATTCTTGAAGTACAAGTCTCCTTTGGAAGTACTCATAAGAAGGAAAATTGACATTTCTCACTTACGGGTATTCGGATGTGTGTGCTATGTGCACATCCCAACCCAAAAGAGAGACAAACATGACCCAAGAGCAGAAAGATGCATTTTTCTCGGGTATTCTGCTGTGTCGAAAGGGTTTAAATGCTACAATCCTAAGACCAAGCAGAAAATTGTGTCTAGGGATGTACAAATTTCTTGAGAATCTGCCGTACTATGCTAATAGCCTTGAGGGCAAGTTTAGTGATCCATTTCAGGGGGAGCAAGCAAGAACAGAGAATCAGAATGAACCTGGAGATGAAGTTCTACAACCTGCAGAAGAACTACAAAATCTGAAATCTGCAAAAAATTGCACACCAGGTAAGGCATTGCCACAACTTCAATCTCCAGGAACTGACCAAGAACAATTGGATGTGCAGGAATCTGAAAAGGAACAAGGTAGCTGTAATAGACCTGAACATCCAGAAAGAACAATATCAAGTCTAGAAGATGGTCACAGACATGATCATCAACCAGAACCAGAAGTGGACAGAATTACAGACCAAAGTGAAGAACCTCAAAGATGTAGCTTAACCGAACCCAGGCGATCAACCAGACATCATAAAAAGCCTGTAAAAATACAAGATTATAAGGTATACTCTTCCCAAGTTCAATATCCAATCGAGAGGTACGTATCATACCAATCTTTAGCTTCAGCTTACTGCAATTACTTGAGTAAGTTAAGTGAACAAACTGAACCAACTACGTATGATGAAGCTAGGAAATCAGAAAAGTGGAGAACAGCAATGAGAGAGGAGATAATTGCACTAGATAAAAACAAAACATGGGAGTTAGTAAAGCTGCCAGAACATAAGAAAGCAGTAGGGTGTAAATGGGTATATAAGATTAAACGCAATAGTGATGGAACTATAGAAAGGTACAAGGCTAGATTAGTCGCTAAGAGTTTCACGCAAGTACAAGGCATTGATTATACAGAAACATTTGCCCCTGTAGCTAAAATGAATACTATTAGAGTCATAATTAGTGCTGCAGTCAATTATTCTTGGCCTATGTATCAAATGGATGTCAAAAATGCTTTTCTTCAAGGAAAGTTAGAGGAAGAAGTGTACATGGACATTCCAGAAGGATATAAATCTAAGCAATCAGGTCTGGTTTGTAAACTAAGAAAGCCAATTTATGGTCTTAAACAATCCCCAAGAGCTTGGTATCATAGATTAAGTAGAGAACTAATAGATTTAGGATTTAAAAAAAGTAGTGCAGATTATACATTGTTCATCAAGTTGACAAAACAAGGAAGAGTTGTGGTTTGCATATATGTTGATGATATTGTAATAACTGGCGATAACCATTATGAGATTCAATTATTGAAAAGTGCTCTACAAGACAGGTTTGATATTAAAGACTTAGGAAAATTGAAATTTTTTCTTGGAATTGAGTTTGCTTACTCTCCTAAAGGAGTTTTCTTGTCACAGAGAAAATATGTACTTGACCTATTGAAAGAACCTAAGAAACTTGCAGTTAAGCCAGTTACTATTCCTGTTGATTATAATGTTAAGTTCTCACTACGTGAAGGGGACCAAGTAGAAGACATTGCAAGATTTCAAAGATTATTTGGTAAACTGATTTATTTAACAATTACAAGACCTGACATCTCTTATGATGTTAGCTTAATTAGTCAGGCGATGCATAACCCAAGGACTAGCCATGTCGATCTAGCTGATAGAATCTTGCACTATTTAAAACTCAGCCCTGGTTTAGGCATCTGGTACAGGAAATATGGTCATATGAACATTCAAGGTTATACCGACGCTGACTGGGCTAGGTCTGTTGATGATCGGAGATCAACTAGTGGTTTTGTGACCTTTGTAGGTGGTAATCCAGTGACATGGAGGAGCAAAAAACAAAGTGTGGTTGCACGATCCAGTGCTGAAGCAGAGTACCGGCCTATGGCGTTGACAACCTGTGAGCTACTATGGCTTAAACGAGTGGTTACTGACCTTGGCTTTCTTACAGACGGTAGCATGAAACTCTTTTGCAATAACCAAGCAGCCACACACATCGCGGCCAACCTGGTATTTCACGAAAGGACGAAGCACATTGAAGTGGACTGCCATTTCATCCGCGAAAAGGTCCAAAATCAAGAGATTAGTACACCATTTGTTTGCAGCAAGTTGCAACTCGCAGATATGTTTACTAAGCGACTTCAACCAGCTCGGTTTAAGTTCATCATTGACAAGTTGGGCATGATCAATCTCTTCACGCCCAACTTGAGGGGGAGTGTTGAGTGTATTGATGTACAAGAAAAGGAAAGCAGGGGAAGAAATC
>SOPF01024430.1:0-15807 GCA_012979155.1 Hypericum perforatum | reverse complement strand
AACCAATGTAACTTACCTTTCTGATCAATAACAATCACATATAAGTTATTTCATTATCCACCCCGTTTTCGCTTCTTCCACCCAATAAAATGTATTTTTGGAAATCTGATTTTTGGGAATTTTTTTTTTTTAATCTCGTGGTGTTTGATCTAGTACACGCCTTGAAGGGTTTACCATCATTAACCAAGTCAATCACTGACAGTTTTTCTCCAAGCGCAAAAAAGACATCTTAATCAAGATCATCTTAGAATATATACCACATACATCTTAATCAAGCAACCTTAGCTTGTTAGTCAACGACGTGTTTACATTTCAAAGATTCGAGTCTAACGAAGACCGGACTCTTCAATTCCATGACGTTTATCACTTTTCGAGTCAGTCAATGATTATTTTTTCCACACGCTAAAAGATCGTCGTCATCATCATGGTCATCAGTTTACATGATGGGTTTCCAATTCAAAGCTCCGCATATAAAAGGCCCCCATAACCCCCTTTTAAATTATCAAGTACCTTCCTTCCCTTGCACGTAACCATTCAATACCTACCAAATTATAATACATTAGTAGCAAAGATACATAATTATTGGGTGATGGCTGCTTTCCCTCGTAATCATTTGTTGGTTGTGGTGATAATGATATTCCTGTGCAATGTCCGCCAAGCAACGAGTTGTTTGGAGGGTGAGCGACACGCCCTACTGATGTTCAAGGGAGGCCTTGTTGATGAATCCAACCGGCTCGGCTCTTGGGTGGATGTTGGCGGAGGCAACTGCTGCAACTGGTCCGGAGTCTCCTGCAACAATTCCACGGGCCATGTCATTGGTCTCCATCTCAGCCAATTGAGTGGCAGGATTAGTCCCTGGCTACTTCATCTAAAGCAGCTGGTGCACTTGAATCTCAGCGGGAATGATTTCGGAGAAATTCAGATTCCTCCCTTCTTGGGACTGATGACAAGTCTGAAACAGCTCGATCTGTCCGATGCCGGATTTGGTGGTAAAATCCCTTCTCAAATTGGCAACTTAACTAACTTGGAAGATCTAAGACTAGCCGGAAATAGTATATCATCTGATAGTCTGCAGTGGGTTTCGAGTCTCTCTTTGCTTCACCACCTTGATTTGAGCGGTGCAGATCTCTCCAAGTCCAGAGATTGGCTTCAGTCGATAAATACCATTTCTTCTTTATCAGAGCTGATATTGAGTCGTTGTCATCTAGATCATCCCTACTATTCTGTACCGTCGTTGCTCAACTTCTCTTCTCTTGTCGTCCTAGATCTTTCTGGTAATTTTCTTGAGAAGTCTTCCACTATACCGAAATGGATTTTCCACCTGCACAATCTCAACACACTTGATCTTTCTGGTTGTAACTACCAACCTGGCCTGATCCCAGAGGGACCTCAAAACCTGAGTCGTTTAAGAAGTCTTGACCTCTCATATAACAACTTCAATTCCACTACACCAAAATGGATTTTCCACCTTCACAATCTCAACACACTTGATCTTTCTCGTTGTTACTTCCAACCTGGCCCGATCCCAGAGGGACTTCAAAACCTGAGTCGTTTAAGGAGTCTTGACCTCTCATATAACAACTTCAATTCCACTATACCCAGTTGGTTGTACGGCTTCAGCAGCGGATTGGAGATTCTTCACCTCGAAGAAAATAGCTTGCAAGGGGTTATCTCGAGTGCCATCGGGAACTTGACATCCCTATCTGATTTGGAGCTCGGGTGGTCCAACAGTGAGTTGGAAATTGGTGGGCGGGAGACAACCAAATCTATGGGCCAACTTTGTCAGCTGAAACATCTTGGACTGAGGGGGGTGAAGGTGAATGTAGATGTGGCTGACATCTTCCGTGATCTATTCTCGTCATGTCCCTCAAATGGATTGGAGGTGCTACATTTGAGTTCAAGTGGAATCTCCGGCAACCTCACCGAAGTGTCCTTCCAGAGGTTTGAATCTTTGGTTCGTCTTTACCTATCGAACAATTCAATCTCCGGTTCTATTCCACCATCCTTTGGGGAGCTTCAATCTCTTGAGATTGCTTTCTTAGATGGAAACTCAATGGTCGGCTCTGTTTCTGAAGCTCAATTTGCTAAACTTGCTAGATTGGAGAGATTTGACGGAAGTGGGAATAAACTGGAATTGAAGGCGAGTCCGAGTTGGATTCCTCCATTTCAACTTGTGGAATTGTATCTATCATCATGGCAATTAGGGATGGAACTCCCTCCTTGGCTACATTCACAAAAGAACATAGTAGAACTAGAAATGTCTGGTTGCAGTTTTGAGGGTCCAATTGCAGAGTGGCTTGAGAATATGTCGCTGCAGCTTCAGTATCTAGACCTCTCCAACAACCAGTTGAAAGGTGAAGTTCCCAACATTTTCTCCTCCAATATTCAACATTTGGATCTTTCAAATAATTCATTTGAATCACTATCCAAAGGGTTCTGGGACTTTCCTGGGTCGCTTTTATACCTTAATCTCAGTTACAACCATATTGTTGGGGAAATCCCTCCATTCTCGTCCAAATTGGAAATTTTGGATCTCTCAGATAATTCCTTCACCGGTTCATTATCCCATTTATTGTGCTACCAAATGAACGAGACTAAAGGGATGTATGTTCTCTACCTTGCAAACAATTTCCTGTCCGGAGAAATACCAGATTGTTGGGCTCCGTGGAATGGCTTAAGATATCTCAGATTGAGCAACAACAACTTCACGGGTCGCATCCCAAGCTCCATGCAGAATTTAAGGTCCCTTCAGTCGTTACATCTTCAGAAAAATAATTTGGAAGAAGGGCTACACCTGTTATTGAGAAGCTGTGAGAATTTGGTTGTTCTTGATTTATCAGAAAATCAACTGCAAGGAGAGATTCCACCACGGATTGGTGGTAAGTCAAATCTGACAATTCTGAATCTCAGATCAAATAGGTTTCATGGAAAGCTTCCTCGGGAGATTTGTGCACTCACTTCCTTACAAGTAATTGACTTGGCTAATAATAATCTCTCTGGACCAATTCCTCGATGCGTCAACAAACTCAGTGCTATGATCACCACAGACTCGATGGGAAGCCAAATCTCAAAGCTAGCAGCATCCTTACTAGTACCAGCCTTCTATCTTGTGGGTGATATGGTTCTGGTGAAGAGTGTCTACTATGTTGAGGATGCTATGCTTGTGATGAAGGGAAAGTTTATGGAGTACACCACAACTCTGAATTTGGTCAGAGCCATGGATTTTTCCAATAACTCCTTCACGGGTAAGATTTCGGATGAAGTGACTGCTCTTACAGCGCTACAATCGCTTAATTTGTCGCAAAACATGCTAACCGGAGAGATCCCACAAACTGTCGGAGCCATGAAGTCATTAGAATCTCTTGATCTATCACTAAATAGGCTCAACGGAGAGATTCCTTCTAGCATGTCAAGCTTAACTTTTCTTAGCTACTTGAACTTGTCAAGCAACAACTTGACAGGAATGATCCCTTCGAGCACGCAACTGCAGAGCCTCGATCCTTCTTGTTTTGCTGGTAACGATCTCTGTGGATCTCCACTGGCAAAAAGTTGTTACGAATACAAGGCAACACCACCCGCAACGGATACACGCGATGGGACACATGCTACATATTTTGATGACAAATGGTTCTTCATAAGCGTGGCATTTGGCTTTGTTATTGGCTTTTGGGGTTTTCTGTTTCATCTATTGTGTAATAGGCAATGGAGGATAGCATTTTTCTCCTTCTTAGACAGGAGCTGGATCTTTCTACGCGAGTTAGTCAGTAGATAAATGTGAAACTTGTAACCTATCATTTGCCTACATAATTTTCACTTGAGGTCTGGGCTATGATATATATGCATTTACCAATGTATGTGATCGTACTTGAGCAAGGTACATGATCATGGGTGCCTAATGGATTTCCCACCTTCACAATCTCAACACTTGATCTTTCTTTCAATAACTTTCAACCTGGCCCAATCCCAGAAAGACTTCGAAACCTGAATCTGTAGTTTTGTGGTGATCCGAATTCACCCCCTAGCGACTGATGTGGCCACACCGCTGGCCGAGTGACAGAATAATTCAAAATAAACGTTATTTGGGCTAGCAGATGTTGTAATTGCTTGTAAGAACATATGTTATGTAGTCCTATCCTCTTATATGCATTTGGTTATCGGTTGATCCCCACTCTTCGTAAAGTCGAGCAGGTAAGGTCCTGAAGGTGTGCTATTATCCAGCAACAACAGTACAGTACAATTGTAAGGAATCCTATGTCGGGGAAACAGGTAAAAACATTAGTCACGTGTCTGAAACATGACTGAATGCGATCGTCTAGTGTCGTTAGTGCGTTGTCCCCTGCAAGAAAAAAAATGATATTCTTCTTCCCAAATAGGGACAATATCCGCAAGTCAACGACAATAGATAAGATTTGACGGTATCCGATTCTCTTGGCAATCAAATCACCCGGTTACAGATTCCAAACCCGACTTTCTTGGGATCTGTTTGGCAATCCCTATTCGTGTGCCTTTTTAATAACTATGATATTGTGGTTCCAAGTTTGGTGGCATCAGATTGTATTGACACAACAAAGAAGATGAGAGAGCTAATAAACAATAAATGAAGGGTAATGGGCCGAAAACAGTTGAAGGGTAATGTTTTCCCAATATTTTTGGTTAGATATTACACGTATAAGTACCGGCCGATGTTGTTTATTTACTTCTTGAAAATATCTGATATTCAAATGTCTGATAGAAGATTTTTCCTTCCCCACTTGAAATTACATGATATTAAACATTCACCGGAATAACTAAATGGGACTCAATATAGATAGCACAATATATAATAAGTAGCAAAACTCTCTTTACTGAATCCTCACAAGTTGATAGCTAGTAGGGTATAATAACATCACAATGGTTGGATCAATCTACTTAGAACTCTTTCTACCAAAAAAAAAAAAATCTTCTTCTGCGATGGATACCAACAAATCAGGTTACCTTCTTCACCCATTCTACTACGAAACAAGGGAAGAAGAGGGCATTATTGATCTGGGTCTTAGCCTCAAAACTTCTCAACCTGAGGTTCACCATCCATCAGGCGGACTATGTAAGAGAATGATAGATTTCTCCTGTTCCTTTTTATACTACATTCGACATAGGAATAAGGATTTAATTATGTCAGGTGACGCTAATTATTTCGATAAATTGTCTACCAACAAATAATATCCACGTTTTTTTATCTCGTTTTCGTTGTACGCACGCATTGCATTGATAATAGCAGGCTTGGAGGGTTTCGACGAGCTGGTCGATTGGCCGGCTCGGACGAGCCCATTGTTGTTGTCGCACCTAAATGCAAGACATCAAAAGGAATTAGGGTATCGTCAGGATTGCAACGAGGTAGAAAAAGGAAAGAGGAAGGAAAGATGGGCATACGTGAAGGTGAACATGGACGGGGTCATCGTTGGCAGGAAAATTTGCATGCTGGAACACCATGGCTTCTCTAGCCTCGCACTTCAGCTCGAGGAAATGTTTGGTAATTGCACCACATTGAGAACATGGAATATAAATAGTCACGTCCGTCTTTGTCCACAAATTCCCAAACACAGAAGGAGAAAAAAATATTTCCCGATTTATAAAAATTTCTAAGAAAATATTCATTGGCAAATTTATGTCGTGAATTGGTGATTATTGTTGTCTGGATCAGGTAAGCAGTCACCATCTGGGTTAAGGCTATTCCAAACCGGTTCAAACTTCTGCCTGTATTACAAGGACAATGAGGAGTATTGGAAGCATGTTGAGGATGTTTCTTGGAAGTAGGTCCTCTGTTTTGTTCTATACCAATTTGATATAACATGACTCATCCATGTCCGGTTTCACTTTGAGTGTCGTTCAAGTAGTAAACATAAGGTGAGGATTTGGTATTGAAATCTTTGACAAGTTCATGAACGACTAAAAAAGTTACTTGTGCCAAAATTTCACGGTTTAATATATCACATTGTGTAATTCTTCATAGATAGCAAATTATAAAGTGAACTGGCCGATGACATATTAGACTTGTATGCTTTGTTGCCCTACTAAATAATCAATCGATAAAAACTTGAATTCATTTAATTAAAACTCGAATCTTCAATTTAAATTTTACAAATGTAATAAATACTATTGAAATAATTACTTTCTAAAATATGAAATGATATTTCTCACTTCTAAATACGAGATTTGCATATAAAAAAATCAATCTACACCTTGGAATTGTCATCCAAAACTCCGAGTGTTGATTTGGATTTTTTTTTTTTTTACATTGACAGGAAGTTTGTGGAGTGCGTGAAGCGGCTAAGGATTGCACGGAGATGCAACTTCCTCGACCATTTTTGATGCCCTTTACTTGATTTCCATTGAGATGATCTTATATACACACAATCTATGTGTGTATATAACTCTGAACTGGAAGTAGCCAACAAAAATGGAATTGATCTGTTGAGTATGATCCAAGTTGTTTTCTAAATTTTCTGATGCAGGTTCAATAATACTAAAAGAATTTACATTAAACCATCTTAAAAACCATTTAATATCAAAATATTTATTATATCAATTAATTCAAATTTAAATAAGTACAAGTCATAAATAACAATAAAAATGCATTTTCAATGCTCAAAATTATGACTAATCATTAGGGTTCTTAAAAATGACTCGGAGGTCAATCTGTACTTGGGTCCGACCTCCAAGTAGACTGTTCCAAGCGGTTGGACCGAATTTTTTTTCTTCTATTAATTTGAATTTTTTGAAATATATATAGGTGTATATGTAAAGAATTTGTGTAATAAACTAATAATAACATATAAAAATATTAATTTTTATAAAATATACCAATAAAATATCCATACAAATGGGTAATCTCAAATTGAAGATAAAAATATTTAAAAAATAAATATTTTCCTTTCGAACCGTCCGGCCAAACCAAATTTTCCGAGCGAACTTTCCGGTCCGACTGGAAATTGGACGATTCGCAAAGTTACCATTTTTCTATGTAAATCAAGGATGTTATTGATCATGATTTGCGGTCCGACGGGTCAAACCACCGGTCGGATCGCATTTTTTAAAACTTTGCTAATCATCGGTTCATCTACGCCATGTGGGTCAAATTATACAATTCAACGCGTAACAAGCCGCGTGACCAACTAGACTAGGACCTCTATAATTGAAAAATACACTGGACAAAGCCTGTCAGTCCTAAGTGGAGACTCGGAGTTAATTGAGTGCAGACATTCCTAAGCAAATTTTAGTGAGTTGGAAATAACACTATCTTTGAATAATTGGGCATCCGAGTCATTTTTTATTTCAAAACTATCTAATCTGTTATATATATATATATATATATATATATATATACACACACTCGTCGTTGGAAAATACTTTTAAATGGTATCGATACACTCATATGTGCTAAATACGAATTAATTCCTTACAGAAAAACTTTTGACCCGAATATTTACTTTGAGATCTGCTCTCAATATATTTGATTAATATATAACAACGATGAAATTTTATACATTTATACTCATTGGGTAGTCCAAAGTCACCCTATCAATACTTTTGTGGGTACAAAGGTCACCCAACAATCACGCAACTAAAAAAAATTAGCGTCCTTGTCTGTTTCCTGTTTCACGCTTTTAAACAAATTGATCCGCCGAAATGCTCGTAACATAAAAGAAATTCCCAATTTGCTCTAGCCAGCTACAATTTCTTAGTCGTGGAAAAGTCAACTGTAATTTTGACAGTTTGACAAATCTCTTACTGAATTCAGCAGCATTCACCAAGAACAAAGAGACGGAAAGGGTCTGCAATAAGAGAAATAACAAGGCCACACCACCCTATCTTCAAATGTACACAATCAAGCCCCTCTTACTAGCTTGCTCTTACACTGGTCACCTAGGCGAGATTCAATGAAAAGGACAATAACAAGGAAGCGATTCGACTCGACTACCGACGTGATGCCACTGGAACTATCTCATACCCCTAACGCAATGAATCAAATTGTTAATAATCACGTTTAGCATTGGATAGCAGGGGCGTGGGCATCTGGTGCATTAATCTGATGTTGAGATCAGTCGGCTCAAAGCGTCTGCGACGTGCCTCATCGTTGGCCGCTTTTCGGGGCTACTTTGGACACAGGCAATTGCGATCTTTAGAACGGCGATGATCTCCTCCTCCTTATCCTCATCCGGAGCCAAGAATGGGTCCAGAACATCAGCTAGCGGTTTCTGCTCTTCGATGCAATGCTGAACCCAGTTAACAAGGTCCACCTGTGAGGTGCCCACATTGACGACTGGGGTCCGTCCAGTTATCATTTCAAGTAAGATCACCCCGTAAGAGTAAACATCCCATTTCTGTGACGGCTTCACTACTTTAAGCGCTTCCGGGGCCTGGTAGTATGATCCCAAGTTTGCAGATGAAACTGTCTGTTGTCTCTCGTGGGGGGTTTCTGCAGCAGCCCGGTTAGATTGCTGGGTTGGCAAACTTCCAGCGATATTAGCAAGGCGGCTGAGTCCGAAATCAGATATGTGAGGCTCCATGGTCTCCCCAAGAAGTATGTTGTTAGGCTTCAAATCTCCATGGACGTACTTTTTGGGGCTAAATTCATGCAAATACACTAGGCCTCTTGCTACCCCTTTCATGATTTTAAGCCTTACCGACCACTGAAGCGGCGTGAATGAAATCATTCCAGGCTTGCCTGATGACATAAGAATAAAATTAATTTTGAGTTAACATTAACAAATAAAGTATACCAAGGACAATATTCAATTCTTGCAGACTGACCATGAAGTGCAGTTGTGAGGCTTCCATTAGGAATGTAACTGTAGATTAGCAACTTCTCATCAACTGACCAGTAATAAG
Organism: Hypericum perforatum; assembly: GCA_012979155.1. Classification (NCBI taxonomy): domain Eukaryota; kingdom Viridiplantae; phylum Streptophyta; class Magnoliopsida; order Malpighiales; family Hypericaceae; genus Hypericum; species Hypericum perforatum. The sequence goes on along the minus strand of SOPF01024430.1, from coordinate 6,939 downwards.
CTCTAAGAGTTACGATGTTGCGATGCCTTAGCTTCCCAATAGCTTCCACTTCGGTTTGGAATTCTTTGAACCTTTGTGACCCTCCTTCGCCCAGTCGTCTCACTGCTAAGGTTAGCCCATCTTCGAGCACGACTTTGTACACGATACCAATTCCGCTCTTCCCCAAAACAAAAGCTGAGGCCTTTAGTAGTTCATCCAAATCAAAAGCCACTTGTGAATCCAAAGTCACAAGATCATGCTGCTCCACATGTTCAGATGGAGTTTCCGATTCATCCTTCCTAAAGCACAGGCACTTCTTCCTTCTTTGTCGCCCCTTCTCGAAACTGGAGTCATTTTCTTCCTTGCCTTTACAGCAGGGGCAAATTCTGGAATAGCAATAGGAAAACAGCAACCCAAGCACGCAAATGCCAATTACATCGCAGACGATAATTGCAATCACAGCACCCTTACTGAGGCTCTTCCCTTTCCCATTCTTTCCGACGTTGTATCCGGAATCCTGAGGCGGATAACTCCCTGGTAGATAAGGAATGGACGAAGGCGGACTCGAACCAGCGGTATCTGATGAACATGCAGTTTTCAAAGGAGGGCCACAGAGCCCGGGATTCCCTATAAACGCAGTTGGTCCGCGGTTCATCAAGGCACCATTTTGTGGTATAGGGCCACTCAGATTGTTATAAGTTAGATCAATGTACACTTTCTCAGGAAGATTGCCAAGGCTAGGCGGGATCGAACCGGTGAACACATTATGCGAGAAATCAACTGTCCCTTGCAAATTACTCAAGTTTCCTACATCGCTAGGAATCGAACCATTAAACCGGTTGAATGAGATATCGAGCTTCTCGAGCGCAACCAAGCCAGCACCAAACCCATCCGGCAGAGGACCAGAGAAGTTGTTCTGGCTAAGATCAAGACTCCGAAGACGCTGACACCGAATAATCTCCACAGGCAACGAACCACTAAACGAATTCTGGGACAAATCCAATGTCTGCAACAACTTAAGCTTGGAAACCTCACTTGGCAATGACCCAGACAAGGAATTCTCATAAAGCACCAAACTTTGGATCCCCTGAGCATTAAAAATCTCTCTAGGCAAACCCCCAAAGAACCTATTGCTCCTCAAGTTCACATGCCTAAGTTCAGACAGAGACCCTAGAGCAGAAGACAAGGACCCTAGAAGCTTCTTCTTTGGGATACTAACAGAAACAACTCTGATGTTGCTGCATGTGATCCCATTCCAAGAACAAGGGTTCTCATCAGAGGAGTTCCAGTTGGATAGAGACCCTTCTGGGTCTTGTTCTATGGATTGCTTAAAGGATAAGAGCACATACCCTTCATTGTTCAAGGCGTGAACTTGGTTATGTGGACTTGGGGAAAGGAAAAGAGCAAGCAAGATTAAGAAGAGCATGTGACCGATTTGAAAGAAGATCAAAGCTTTAGTGGAAATGGAGCTTAAAAAGGTCTTCTTACCTTTGAGCACCTGAGAGGGAAAGTAAAGGATTGTGAGTAACAATGGAGATAGAGAGAGATTGTGAAAGCTATGGAGAATTTGGGAGTGTGTGAGAAAGTGTGAAATGGACAGAGGAGAAGAGTGCTTTGTGAGAGAAAAGGTAAAGATTCTTCTCTTCTTTAGTGGTGTAGGTGGACAGTGGACTACTGGACTAGCCATTGTCACATTGCGAAGGAAGTTTTTTTTTTTTTATAAAATTGCGAAGGAAGTTGGTACAATTATTTTTAGGACAGTATGTCATTATTATTAGTATGTTACTAATATTCAAAAAATTAATTTTTTCTAAGCTATTTGTTTGAATATTAATCTTCCATTTTTGGATGATGCAGTGATTATTTTAAATATTTCTCGAGTTCTTGACCTAAGTTAACAAGTATTGTCGATGATAAAATAATTCACCCTTATTTTTATATTTTGTACTTAGGTTCAAGTATTATGTACATTTCAACCTAAGTTTTAAGCGAAATATTTTCCGACAATCACTCCCATTCATAGGCCGATACAACTTTGGATAGAAAATATTTGCAAAATGAAAATGTTTAGGATAATTCATTTCCTAGTACTAACTACTAACCCTGCATCTTTTTTATCATTAGTTTGGCTGAACCTGCTACTGCTGTGTGATTTGATAAGTTTTAATCAAGTGTCTTGTAATTAAAGTACATAAAAATGGTGACAAATAGTTTTTTCGTTTGACCCTTTGGTGCTTAACTTTGTCATCAACAACGTCTTTCAATATTAAGTACTTAGTTTACTTTTTTTTTGTATTTTGTTTTTGTGTGTATAGATGATTGCTAGCATTAATTACATTGCTAGATTAAAATATGATTATATTCGGTTATTAATTAGTAGATAGTTGTAGATACAGTACTATGCTATACAACCATAATATTGTATTATTGTAAAGCACGCTGATTATTGTAACGTACAGTAAATGAAGAGGAACGATGGAGGATGAATGGAATGGATTTTTGGATGGTGGGGACCCATGGAGCCTGCTCTCTCTTTGTGCGAAGTCTGTCTTGTTTGATTTTTAATGGAGATTCGAGTTTGGTTGATCTTTGAACGATGATACTTATAATATCTTTCTTTTTGGTATAATAAAATTCAGTTATCCTGCCACGGTATAATAGGGGGTATTGGATGAAAGTAAGCAAAATGAAGTGAATGGTCATGATGCTTTTACCTTCTTGGTACTGACCGTTGAGGAGACAAAGCCATGATTACGACCAATTTCTTAAGAACAAAGCTGACCAATTAAATTAATTAAAACCCGACAAAATTAATTCGGTGAGAGCAGAATCCTGACTGTGACTGCCCCCATTCATTAGATATATCATATAGACCTTTCGAAAAATAGATATCATATATTTTTTTCCTTTTTTTTTCTCTATGAAAGGCCATACTTTCCCATGCTGGAACATAAAGCCACACTGTAAAGCTTTGATCTTAGGCGAATATTAAGTGGGTCCCATATTCCCCTCGCAGGCGTGTGAACCCAGTGACATTTCTTCGTGGTTCGTGATAATTCTATTAAAATTAGCCGTATGAACTACTCAGATTCGATAAGTTAAACCAATAGAGAAATGAAAATTTCTCGAGATTAACATACTGCTAATGTTTGTAATGCAGAATATTCATCCATTATATGGTAACCGTAGCATAATATTAGTCACAACACTCGTAAATAATGCGTAGGAATCAAGAAATACAACCACATAACTTATAAGCTAATTGTCACAAGCCAAAGTTGATGTTACCGCGGTCAACGTCTGCACGTTTTAACTATTGACCATCAGAAGTTATCCCAATCGGAGAAGGAACCAAGTTTGTCTAATGCCTGTGAAATCGCCCTCTTTCTGATGGATTATCTCGTTCGTTGGACATAAAATTGTGGCGATTTCGTATGTTTCTAAACTGCTCGGCATTGTGTAGTCAATTCTCCCCATTCCTTCTTTTCTATGGTACAGAGGTTGTTTTAATTTAATTAAAAAGTTTTGATTTAATTTATAAGAGAAGACGTATTAGAACTTTCATGTGAACTAGATTAACTTGCACATATTTAGAAGAATTGTCTAAATTCCACTTTTACAACATAGCGATTATATGTTTATACATCATACAAACAAAACTAAATAAATTAGACTGAAAAGGGTGAAACATGTAAGAATTTACACTAAATCAGCCTACATGTAAATAAATGATAGAGATTTTTGATGGATGGCAAAAAAACAGGGTGCATTCTTCTTGTTGAGATGGTATTTTAAATGCTATATTGTTAATTTGATTCAAATGATAAAGACACTAATTTTTCGACATAACTATCATTATCGTGTTCTTTGGGAAGGCAAGTCACAAAGTCAGGAGTGAAGGAAATTGTGGAGGAGATATGCTAACTTTTTATCCTATTGTCTGTGGACAAGAGAAGATGTTACAAGAATAGGATTTCAATTCTCATCTTCTCTAACACAGATCCCTTACAATCCTAAGAATTTGGACATTGCATGTTACTAATATATCTAGTCTATTACATTAGACATAATCGCACAAATCCTGAACAAGGGTTGACGAATTTCATGTCGTGTAAAATTTAGTTATGCATGAAACGTTACTAATCTATCTATCCACAATTGTTGCAATGCCTACCTTCCATGTGATATCTCACAAAGAGGGAACTGACCAAGCTACCACAGTTTTATAGGCATCCAAATCCTACTGCTTACAGAATGGGATGAAGCGCCAGCCGGCTGACCGACGAGCGGAGCCGCGTTAGCCACCGCAGGCTGCACCGCATCCGGCTGCCGCGCAGGTGGAAGCGTAGGTGTCCGTGTGAGTAGCCGTGGCTTTGCCCTTGGAAGCACCATCCGCACATGAGAAAACAATGGCTGAAATTATATAAATGGTCAGGAGTCCAACGAAGAAAACAAGAGCCATGTCGCTTTTGCCTCCTCTTGTTGATGCTTCATTAATCCAATATCTTGCCATTTGTAGATTGATTTGTTCTAGTTGTGGTCCAACTCTAAAGGATTATAAGATTTAAGAAGTTGTAATGTGAAGGGTATATATTGGGGAAGTGGAAATTGCTGACCAAGTTTTGGCTAAAGGAAGGTTCGTTGCCTCGGCTTTGGTGCGTTCACTTTATGTGAGAAGATGATAACTGACTTCTTTTCTAGTCTACTCAAATAAAGTAGAATCTTATTTACAAAAGATTCATACATCAAATATAGTAGTAGCCAAGTAGGACATATTCCTGAAATATCTTTCAGAAATTTATAATTCCTATAATATGTTGACTATTTTTTATTTTTAGAATTAAGTATTATATAAAGACGATACTCTCAATTATAATTTTTGTTAATAAAATTTGTGTCTAAAATCTACTCAAATCTAAGTTTTTCTTAAGAAGTGTTACCTTTAGGTGACAGTTTTATGTGCTTTTTGGGATGATTTTTTTAATGAAATTTTGGGCGAATTTTAAGTGGTTAACTTTTGACTTTTCAGATTTGGAAGCAATGTTTTACGGATGTGGAAAACGTTTAATTGAGAGCAGGGTCGTCAAAATCTTATCCAATTTCAAGGTCAACGAGAGAGAGTTTGAGAAAATTAGAACTTTTGAATTAAATTGACATAACAATAAAGATCAAGAATTAATCTAGAGGATAGAAGGAGGAAGAAGAAGAAGATTAAGGAGAATAGAGTCAGAGAGAAGATCAGAAATAGAAGAATAGGAACCGTAATTGTTTCTTAGATTTCACAATTGACTAGTATGGTTTCAGAGTTATACATATTTTTTTTATTTATATTGCGACTCTTTTAAAGATTGGTCACCTAACTTGACTATATTTACAATCGAGTCCTTACGTGTTATACTATTTTACTGGTATTAAAGTTTGACATGAAGAATTTTATCAATACTTTTGGAAGAAAAAAAATTCCGATCCAAATTAATATTCATTCACTTGGCACTTTTGTCAGTTGTCTCATCGCGATAACAACAATCTTGACAATCCCACCTATGAATATTTTATAATACGTAAAACAAATGCAAGTATGAGATAAATATCAATCCGAGTTGATCCAAGTGGATTTCCCACTGGCATATCGGTAACTGACTATGAGCTTGATAACCTCAATTTATATATTGGTTTGGTCTGGGCCGGGCCGAGACGGGCCCTAAACAGCCAATAAATCAACGGCCAATGCAATAAATATTAAATAACCCCAACTTTGAACTTTCTAAAAGTATCTTAATGGGCTTGAAGCCTTGAACTTTCTGATATCGGATCAAGGAGGTGGCAAGTTGCCCACATAGAATTTGTTAAAAAGACTTGGACTTTGTTGAGTAATATTTCGAGTTCCGTTAGCAAGCTATCAAATAGAATAAATAGAATGACCTGAATAATAAAATGTTTGAATTCTCTTGAATTTAAACATGTAGACTTATATTTTGCAAAAAAATCAATTGAAATTTTTAAGATTCAACTATTATCGACTCTAGATTTGTGTGTAACTTGTCACGCACGCGAATACTCGGAAAAAAAAAACAGTCTATCCGGCAATTACTTGACAGGTCACGTACAGTTCCTGTTGATAGACTTATTGAATATGTCACACCACCTCATCTACTCCATGAGTAATAATACACAGAAGAATTAAGAGTACAGGTCGATTGCACATTGATTGGTACTCGACCATCCCACGGGAAGGACAGCGACCTACTCATAAAAATCATACTTTGCATCCCCAAATACGCAAGAAAAACGATGTGCGGTGGCTAGGGGAAAATATATTTGACAAAGCAAAGTATATGACTTCTATTATACCTGGTGGTTTTATTGATAATACATATTTACCTTTCAAAAGCAATAGAGGAAAATATACAATGTACCTGATTTGTATAATGGATTCGTATCCAATATAATGGAAACCCTCCATTCACACATTCTCTACTAACAGAGAAATAAAATATATGTAATATGTCTACCGAATCAAATCAGACCGACCAAATTAACATAATTGGATAATTCAATTCTTGGAAACTGTCTGACCAAAAAAATAATTCTTGGAAAGTGCAATATTAGTGAAAATTTCAAAAAAAAATATCTGTACTGATATAGAAACAAAATATACACAATATTTTGGGCGCCAGAGTTCCGGAAGGGGCAGCTTGCCTTCTTTTCGACATTTTTTTTCTAACGTGAATTTAATGCGGGAAACTTGTATTTTTTTAAGAAACTGGGTGATTGGAGGTTGCCCAACTTGTGCGGTCTGCACATAATTGAAATGATGCTCAACCAAACTCGTGTATCATTGATTACTGAGAGATGTTTTACTTTAATAAAAATTAATTTGACAAGATACATGTGCGAGACATTCAGTGGGCTAACATTTGTCGTCCATGGTTCATTTTGTTTCTAATCTGAATAAAATGA
>SOPF01024428.1:0-12822 GCA_012979155.1 Hypericum perforatum | reverse complement strand
TTTGGCAGAGAGTTTGTCAATCCACAACACTTTAGACGTGTAATTTTATTGCAAGAAATTCATTTTCCTATGCCAGAAATAGCAAGTTTATCTCTATTGGCAATGGAGATATCAATATAGTGGGAATTTTTACTGATTTGAGCAAGATCTTTAGCATCAAAAGTCATATCATGACTCACACTAGAGTCCACAATCCACCCTTCAGCAGTTTTATTAAAAACAGAGTAGGTACATGGAGACTTCTTACCATAGTCTGCTTATCGAGGGTTAGATTTATTCATAGAGCCAGAGTTGCTACTGCTGGCATGGTTCTTCATAAGGCTTGAGTTCCTTAGTTGCTGCAGAACATGCTGAACATGCCAACAACAGAAGGTTGATCTTCAGTAGCTTTGGGAAGCTCCTTTTGTTGATTTCCATTATTTTGAGCTTCAACATTGGCTCCATGAGTGAAGTTAGCAGTAGCTTGCTTTTATGGCCTCAAGTGTGGGTATAGAAACTAGCACTTATCTTGAGTGTATCCACTTTTCTTACAATTTTCACAGAACAAGTTAGTTCTGGTGGGCTTGCCTCCTCCTCTGTTTCCCCTGAAGCTAGGGTTGCCTCTATTTTGGGAAGAGTAGAAAGCACTTGCTTCAGTGTGCTCTTCTTTACTTTTGTGATTGACCATGACATGCTTTCTTGTTTCTTCTTGCTGAATTCTGGATATTACATCCTCAAAAGCAGAAAGGTCAGCAGAGGTTAGAATTTTATCAATGAGATTGTCAAACATAGGTTTGAGTGAAACAAGAAGATCAAAGATCTTATCTTGTTCCATTCTTTCCTGAATTATAACCATATTAGAAGTGGGTGGCCTATAAATTTCAGGCTCATTCCACACTAATTGGAACTTCCCCAAATGGTCAATAAAGGGAAGTTCCCCTTGTTTGCTTTCAACAAGCTGTTTCTTCAGCTCATACACCTTAAAAAGTTCTTTTGATTTCCATACATCCTTTGCAAAGAGTCCCATAAGATTTTTGACATTTTTGCATGAGCAAAAATGTTGTAAACTTTGGGCTCTAAGGCGCTATGGATGAGCAAAAATGTTGTAAACTTTGGCTTCCCACACAAAGTACTCTTTACTCTCTTTATTGGTGGGGGAGCTAACTCTGCCAGTGATGTACCCAAGCATACCCTTGGTATTTAGGGTCATCTTAGTAGCAAATGCCCATGGTAGATATTTCTGATCATTTAAAAGAGTGGGAGTGAACTTTAGGTGGGTGCTTGTGTCACTCTCAAAGGAGGTGATCTTCTTAATGGTGTTGGTGGTTTTTGTGATGGCAGCAGATTCAGATGGTGGATTTTTAGCCATATCTGGGTATTAAAGAGGCTCTAATACCATGTAAAAACAAGTACTAGAGATAGAAGTAAATGCAATCTGCTGTAGTTTTATTCTTCTCATAAAGAGGCATATATAGGTTGTGGATACAAAGGAGGAGAGAGGAGAAGAACTGTCTCAAAAGATAGATAACTAGCCGTTGAGGAAGCTAACGGCTAGTTCCTCTCTCTTTGAATTTTAAACTAGAAAGTAACATAAGAAAAAAACTAACATAACTGAACTAGGGAAAGCCTAAAATACTAACGGGAAGACTAAGCAGCAGCAAGGGATGATCATAATCTTGAAGCACATGGATTTAGCAGAGCAGCAGCCTGCAATCCAAACTATAAACTAACTTAGTAATTAAACACAAGTCATTCAACAATAACTGATGATTTGCTACTAATGCTCACCACTACCAAAATGACAAGAGGATGTCTTGTACTCTCAAATATATCTATTCCTTCTAACTATTTTAGACCCTCAACTCGTTAGCTCTTGTGTTTGCTCTATACCACTACAAGCCTACTCCACTTTATGTTATGGACGATATCGATGCAGCTTTAGGTAACTCTCATTGACTTGCGGCTTTAGTTTCTCTCAAGTTTGAGTTTCTATTGGCCGCTGCTGATGACTGAGAGAGATGTTGGTTACCAAATTTCAAAAATGTTTCAATCGTTGGACATTACGTGAAGGATAGCACAAAAGATGCACAATTCATTATCATCAGGTAAACGATATTATAAACTTTGAATTAATTTCCTTTCTCTATAGATACTCAGACTTCTGTTGTTATCTGTGTTGGTTTTTAACATGTAATTAATAAATAATTACATAATTAATTAAGCTTCATAAAAATATTAATTAATCATAATTAAAGGACCTTACTTCTTGAAGCGTAGATCCGTAAAGGCCGCAACGTTGTTGGTGAGGAGCAGGTCGAGGTCCAATCACGTCACGATAACAAACCAGAGCCTAATTTGCACAACTGGACCTATCCATATATCTATGAAAATCACGAGTGACAAAATCATCATTTTCTTCTCTGAGTGTGGATTTCGGTGACAAACTTACAAAACACTCACCCCAGACTTCCTTATTTATAGGGATTAGTCCTCCTGCATCATCAGTCTATGTGTGCACACATGGCAGCTCGCACACATGCAAGCATCACGTGGCACCAATCATCTATGCCCCCTAACATGTGGCATGCTACGTGATACCTATGTGTTAGGTGGCATGGCAGCCATGACGTCATGTGACGTTAGTTGATGTCAACATAGTCCTGGGCTTGCTGATGTCAGCTAACGTCAACCAAAAATGCGGGCTGGGCCTGGGTTTGGATTTGGGCCCTTTACGGGCTGGGCTTAACAATCTCCCACTCATCCATTATTAATCATAATCAACTATGGATGTTATGTAGATACATATCCCAAAATCTTTACACTCAATTATTATTGACCATAGTCAATAATGTACAGATAACAGTTTTTATATAGGTAGTCGTGCGACCAGCACACGTTGAGTTCGTTGAGCCAAAATTTAGAGGCACCGATCCATGGACTAACTGAATAGTAGCATCTTGACATCTCACATATAATAAAGTGTACTTTTATCCTAGGACTCATGTCACATTCCATTGTTCACACAATGATTTTAAACAATTTTATTTGTGTTCACTATTGTACTTTTCAATACAATAGGTGCACCTGAACAATGAATCTCGAAATGTGATGGACAGAGTTCCTTCTCCCTTCATAATATTCTTTCTGTAATAACTTAGCCTACTTTTCTAATTAGTCATGCCAGGTCCAATCAATATGTCATAACCTCTTCATGAACTAACTAAGATAGCATCACTAAATCATACTTCCAGAATATGTTTAGGATCTTAAGTGTATATATCGGGAACCACAGTTCTCGAAACACGGTCTCACACCAGGGATTGTGAAATCAATGAACATTTTTAATCCCATCTGGTGGTCGAACAGCACACAAGAAAGTTATTCTCGTGTTATGGTGTAAATTCTATTTTATAGGAACACATGTTAATTAACACCATACTAGAGTTATAGCCATTGCTTCACTCTAGGCTTTAAGATAGATGGTATGATAGTTCCACTTATTCTTATCATATGGATTACAAAAAATCTAAATACAGTAACTCATTACTGTATTCCCATACAAATCTTGCTCTCATAGCCAGACGGCATTATTGCTGTAGGATATTGCACATCTAAAATATCCAACAACTGCCTCAACTCAATCGAGAATCAATGCATTTGACTCCCACATAGGTAAACACCCGTATGAGTGGGCTACTTTTCAGTTTGACATATTATGCAAGATTTTCATATTTTCCAAAAACAAAAAACTAATACATTTATTAATGAAACAGTCGCAAACCTAATAACTTTACATGTTTCTCGAACACTTCTCGAGATAATGCTTTGGTCATTAGATCTTCAACCATATCTTATGTAGATATGTGTTCCATACACAACTCTTTGTTTTTTACTAAATTTCTAACAAAATGAAATTTAATTCTATATGTTTAGCTCTGCTATGAAAATGCGGATCCTTAGCATAAGCTATAGCTGCTTCATTGTTGCAAAATAAATGCACTGGTTCCACTGAGTTTGTCAAGGATAGGTGATACAAGAATCTCTTTAGCCACATCGCTTCCTGTGCAGCATGTGCTAAAGCTACATACTCGGCTTTCATCATTGAGAGGGATGTACAAGTCTGCTTCTTGCTGCTCCTTGAAATGATTGCCCCTCCCAATAGGAAAACAAAACCAGATGTAGACTTGTTCTTGTCTAAATCACCTCCCCAGTCTGCGTTAGTGTATCCTTTTAGCTTCAGGTCTCTACCTTAATAACATAGAGAATATTCTGTAGTGGCATTCAGATATTTCATAATTCCCTTAACGGCTATCCAGTGAGGTAAACTAGGGTTGGATTGATATCTACTAAAAATGCTCATAGCATAGCATATATCAGGTCTCGTACACAAAATTGCATACGTGAGACATCCTACCACATTGGCATAAGGAATCTTTTCCATATTCCTTATTTGCTCAGCTTTTATTGGACATGCATCTTTATTCAAATTATGACCTTTGATTAATAGAACATACTTAGGATTACTGTTATTACAACCAAAACATTCTACTACTTTACAAATGTATGTCTCTTGTGAAAGAGACAATTTTTTTCGAACGATTCTTCGAAATTTTAACTCCGAGTATGTAATCAGCTTCTCCCATGTCTTTCATATCAAAATTGGAAGAAAACTAATTTTTGATTTCAACAAGTAGTCCCGAGGCTAGAAGAATATCATCAACATACAAAGTGATGATGACATACTTCTTTCTTGATCGCTTAACATATACGCAGTTATCTTTGTCTATCATAATAAAATCATTTGACATGATAGTATTATGAAACTGAATATACCACTGTCTAGATGATTGCTTAAGGCCATAAATTGATTTAATCAATTTGTAAATCTTTTGTTCGCAACCTTTTTGGATATAGCCCTCTGGCTGAATCATATAGATTTCTTCATCTAATTCTCCATGGAGAAAAGTAGTCTTAACATCCATCTGATATAATTCTAGATTCATGTTAGCAACCATTGCCAAAATGACCCTAATTGACGTGAATCTGACAACAGGAGCAAAAGTCTTCTCATAGTCTATTCCTTCCTGTTGTCTAAATTCTTGCGCAACTAGATGAGCTTTGTATCTTTTGACTTTGCCATCTGTATTGCGTTTGACTTTAAGAACCCACTTGTTTCCAATAGCCCTACGTCCCTTAGGTAAATCAACTAGGTTCCAAACCTTGTTTTTGGTCATGGAAGACATCTCTTCCCCCATAGCTTTAATCCATTCATTTTTCTGTGGAGAAGACAGAGCTTCAGAAACATTTCTGGGTTCATCTACATCCTGAAGTATGGTCAGTAGAAGTTCACCCAAATTACCAAACATTTTTAGTGATATCAAGGAGGCATTAGCCTCACATTCGACAATAAATCGTTGACGAGGTATGCTTGTTCTACTAGACCTACAAAATTCCCAGTTTTGATAAATATCTCGCATATATTTATCGTATCCACGAACCGTATTACTACTAGGTGAAAGTTCCGTACTCCCACTGGAATAGGGAACTATAGGCCTATTAGGACTAAGATGACCTTCTTCCAGACCATATTGAGATGGAAAGTCATAACTTTCTGTCTCAATTCTCTCACTCGGAAGAATAGGTCTAGAAGACTCTGGTTCAATAGTTTCATATAGATTAAGGTTATTACTAACCTCTTTCAAGCTAGAAAACTCATTCTCCAAGAATGTGACATTTCGTAACTCAATTTCTATTACATGTCCATTGTCCAATTCACTAATGAACACATATCCTTTAAATACCTCAGGGTACCTTATAAAGATACTTTTTCTACCTCTCAGTCCTAATTTATCGAAAGCACTTGAGGTAGAATGGACATAGGCTGCACGCCCCTATGGTTTAAAATAGGATAGATCAGGCTTATGATGTGTCCACATTTCATAAGGGATGTTTGTAACAAATTTAGAGGGCACATGGTTAAGAACATATGTGGCAGTTAGGAGCGTATCTCCATAATAATAAATTGGCAAATTTGCCTCTGCCATCATAGATATAACCATGTCAAGAAGGGTTCTATTCCTTCTTTCAGCCACCCCATTCTGTTGAGGCATGTAAGGAATGGACAACTGATGTTCAATTCCTTTTTCAACACATAATGCATTAAAATCATCCGAAAGATATTCACGGCCACGATCAATTCATAAAGCATTTATCTTTCTATCCTTTTGATTCTCAACGAACTCATGTATGTCATGAAGCAATTTAATGCTTCTGACTTATGAAAAATCAGGTATATCAGACTATATCTTGAATAGTCGTCAATAAAGGTGATGAAATAAAATACACCATGTCTCGCTCTCACATTCATTGGGCCACATATATCAGAATGAATTAATTCTAATGGAAATTTGGCCCTAGTTCTGGTTTTAAATGGTTTTCTAGTACTCTTTCCTTTTAGACAAGGAACACATTTAGGTAAAATAAATTTCTCTATTTTACTTAACAATCCAGCCTTTGCTAGACGTTTTAAGCAAATTTAGCCCACATGTCCAAGTCTAGAATGCCACAGTTTTATATCATCTTGCAATGAATTTGAACTAGTGATTAAAGAATAACTATCAATCAGAATAACATCCAATACAATAAAACCATCAGATTTATATCCGGAACCATAAAACACATCATCCAGAAATAGTTTTACAATATCATTCCCAAACAACAGGGAAAAACCCAAAGACATCAAAGCAGTAACAGAGACTAAGTTCCTATGAATATCCAGAGCATATAACATGTCATGTAGAATGAGAGCACGCCCACCACTAAGGTGTAAACTGCTGGTGCCCAGACCTTTCACTTCTACTGACGTATTGTTGCCAACAAAAATGGTCTTTGCTCTATTTGGCAATTTCCAGAATTCAATAAAGGAACTTCAGTCTCTAGCTACATGGCCGGTTGCTCTCGAATCTATCACCCACAAAGAATATGATTCAGCAAGTAGGGTACAAGAAGATACATTAATCTCAATCGCATTTGAGTTTAAATGTACCTACTTAGGGATATTAGAATCTCTTGCAAAATGTCCCTTCTTTTGGCAGTTATAACATTTCACCTTAGATGTATTAAAACGCCTTCTTCTTTTTCGACCCTGAGCTACCTACTTTGACGCCTAGGTCAGCTGCCTTTGGAACAGAAGAATCCTTACCCTTTCCTTTTCCTTTTCTCTTCTTCTTACCCTTAGAGCTATTTGATTTAATCAAATTAGCTTCAGGATAAGATCTTGTAGCTAGAAGATGATCTTCTTCTAGCTCAAGATGTCTAGCAACATCCTCAAATGTCACTAGATTATCGGAATGGGTAAGATTCATCTTCATTTGTTCCTAGCTCAGACGCAAGGAATAAATGACAGCCTGAATCTGCTGCTCGTCACTAAGTACATGACCGACCTCAGCTAGGTCACTTATCATGTTGGACATCATCCTGAGATGTTTGCTCATAGTGACTTTGGGACGCTTTACAAAGGTATCAAACCTTATAGTCAAGGTACAAAGTCTTGACACTAAAAGCTTCCCAAATTTCACTTTAAGGGCATCCCAAAGCTCTTTCGCTATTTCATAAACACGAAATTGTCAGGTGATATCGTCCATCATAGAACTAAGTAATGTTAAATGGGTAGTGGAATTCTTCTTTTTTCAAACAACATAGGCATCACTATTACGCCTATGCTGGGTAGTTGAACCTGCTTCAGGTTCGGGCATGATGACTTTAACCTGCTCGAGAACCTTTTATTCTTCGAGCACGTATTCATGCTCTAATTATCGTAGTTATCTCCGTTGAGCCTCAGCTCACAGTTTAACTTAGCAATTATCATTCTAGATGCTACCGTCATTTCTATTGGGAATTTATAAAATATAAGAATTCATATAGGAAGTTTTTGTATTTAGGCAATATGAACAGTTTACTATAATCTCATGATTTAATAATACTTAATCTCTAATTAGTCTCGAAATCGAATTAGGTCGCTAGCGTGCTTCCCATTACCATTCAAGATTTAATCTTTGATTAAGGTTACTAAAATTTCACTTATAGTATACTCAACTGAAAAATAAAATAAACACTTTATTTATTTACTTAAATGTACAAATACATTTAAACACGCATCCAAAGACACATTTACACAGTTTATATTACAAGTACAAAACTAGATACAGTACACAACTTATTACTAAACACATTATTTTTACATATAAATAAGAAAAGACAAACACAACAGAAATATACATAATCACATCAGTCCAGCACGATCGGATGATCAGCTGAACCGGTCTGAGAGTCATCATCTTCCTCCAGATCTTCTTCTGGGTCTTCCTCCTGGTCCACAGAAGACCTAGGAGGAGCGGCCCTAGAAAGTTTCCCAGGTCCATCCGTATCAAATACTGGAGTGGTCCTAGAAGTTTCTCCGGGACCCTCCAGATTACAAACTAGAGCGGGATTGGAGTCGATCACCCACACAGAGAGGGTAGTTGGAATCATATACATGAACGTTTGGTTTAAGAAGCGGTTTACGTCAAAACCACTCCTTAACTCCAATGCATTCGGTGCACGCATTTCTCTCCTCAATCCCTTCGTCTGTAGATGATTCGGGAGTAGAGAGATAGCAGATCGATGGGAGTACACTAGAGGGTTAAAGAGTTCCGACAATCCTCCATGATTGTCCAACGTGGATAATAGGTCTCAGAACATCGTCACCCAATCCTCCCCATAGTTGTACGCACCCATCCAGATCATCTCCTGCATCTCCCAGTAAACCGATACTATGTGATTAGCAATTGACAAAGTATCGTCGTTCAATCTCAGCGGGCGGAGTCTCCGTTGAACCAGATTCCTACGCAAGGCATCTAGATCCATCTGAGGCTTTGACCCGTCCGACATTGTATCTGGCAACAAAATGCAAGATTATTCCTTGAGTTAGATCACATATCTCCCAAGAAATAAGATTTGAAAAACATATTTCCAAATCTCCAATGCACCCATGTGATAATATGGATAAATCTTTATAATTTCCCAGAAGATATTCCAAAAAATTATATCGATTATTTAAAATAATCACTTATTTTAAAAAATCTTACAAATTTAAAATTTTATTGAATAAAACAAATTTATTCAAATAAAATCAAATTTTGAACCAAATTTGGACTTAATTTGAAATTAAATCAAAATTCAGAACCAAATTGAATTTGAAATTCATCCAAAAGGGTCAATTTAACATTCAATTAAAATTTTCGAGTACCAATCAGCAATAAATACCTCGGAATTTTTGAAATTTAGGACTTAATACACAATTAAATCAAATTTAAGGATTAAATTGAATTATAGAATTATCGAAAAGGATAAATTTATAATTCAATTAAAAATTACTAGGTACCAAACGGTAATAAGTACGCCAGATATTTAAGATATTTTCATAAAAAATGAAATTATCAAAATGCCTCCCACACTTTCTCCTTCACCTTTCCCTCTTCCTTTTCTCTCCCCGACCCAAAACCCTAGTTTTGACCTCCACCAAACCGGCCGAACGACGGTGAGTCGTCCAACACAACTAGTCGAAATTGACTCACCACGGCCTCCCGATCATGGTGGTACCACAATCGGTGGCCATCGTTCCTCCGGTGAACTTTGCGGAGGAGTTCTCCGTTCGACCAAGCCGAAGCTTTCATTGCCAAGAACTCGCCACTCCGGTGACGGCGAAGGGAAAACTGGGCATCTACGTGTTCGGAACATGTCGGGGAATCAATCGGGACAGGTTTCCGGCTTCGAAATAGTTGGGTTTGATCGGAAAATGCATTTGATTGGATCGGAGGAAAAATTGCAAAAACGGGAACCTATTTTGAAATTGCAGGTGGCAAATTACTATTTAGTCATCAAGACTTTCGCGAAAATTTCAATTTATTCCAATCAGATAACAAATATCCAATTTAATACTTAATAAATTAAATTTCTTTGCGATTTAGTCCAAAAACAATCTGATTAACAAATTAATCATGATTAACACATTTTTAACTCAAATTATTTTGAATTAAAAGATCAACAACGTAAAAGATCATGATTCAAACCATGCTTTGATACCAAGTGTTGGTTTTTAACATGTAATTAATAAATAATTACATAATTAATTAAGCTTAATAAAAATATTAATTAAACATAATTAAGGGACCTTACTACTTGAAGCGTAGATCCGCGAAGGCCGTAACGTTGTTGGTGAGGAGTGGGTCGAGGTCCGATCACGTCACGATAACAAACCGGAGCCTAATTTGCACAACTGGACCTATCCGTATATCTATAAAAATCATAAGTGACTAAATCATAATTTTCTTCTCTAAGTGTAGATTTTGGTGGCAAACTTACATATCACTCACCCCGGACTTTCCTATTTATAGGGATTAGTCCTCCTACGTTATCAGTTCTTGTGTGCACACGTGGCAGCTCGCACACATGCAAGCGCCATGTTGCATACGTGACACCAATCATCCATGCCCCCTGACACGTGGCATGTCACATGGCACCCACGTGTTGGGTGGCATGGCAGCCATGACGTCATGTGACGTCAGCTGGCGTCAACACAGTCCTGGGCTTGCTGACGTCAGCTGACATCAGCCAAAAACGCGGGTCGGGCCTGGGTTTGGATTTGGGCCCTTTACGGGCTGGGCCTAACAATCTGTTGAATTTATTCAGCCTCAGAAACAACATGTTTGAGCTGGCGGATCGACTCGTTGGTATCTATAAGACAGACAACTGTACGAAGAGCATCACCATCAAGCCTGGGAGTTTTGTTGTGTGTGACAATGCAGCTTGACGTTCGTTCTTGTAGCTGCTTACTGCAGAATACTACCAAGCTTTGTGCTTCTACTTTCTTAATCTTGGTCCAGCTTTCATTGAACCCGACTGTAAATATCATCTCGATATTTATATTCAATTGTGATGTGACGCTTACTCTTAACTTTATTGAATAATCAATCATATTCGAGATTGAGCCTTGTTGGCCTTATTTCTACTCCAGGTGACATATTTTTCAGGTGTATTGGTATTATCACAGCATATGCAGAATCCTTGTCATCGATTGCACTGCTTTGTGCTCGTCGAAATTTAATCAAGTTCGATTGAGGAGATGCTGCCAGGGGCGGTTTCTCGGTCGCCCGTATGAAGTTATAGGACCAAGCTCCAAGCAGTGTTCCTGTTGGTGGTCCAATGAAGTACACCCAAATCCCCTTGTCGTACGAGCTAGCAATGGCTGGTCCGAGCGACCTTGCTGGGTTCATGGATCCACCTGATACTGGTCTGACAACACAATGTCCAACAGTAAGAATCTAAAGTGTCCCTTTTAACTTGTCATATTAAGGGTCGAACATTCTCAAACCACCGAACTAATTGTGTTATTATCGACAAGGTAAAGTGAAAATGCGGCTTACCCTGCGAAGATGGAAGTACAGCATACGGCGGAACCGACAGCCAAACCCGCTATCTCCCCTATCTGCAAGTGCAAAGAGATAGATAATAGTTAGTCTACAAATAAGATCTTGTTTTGCAAAAAGGGCCTAACCGGACAAAATGTTATAATTTTTTTATAAGTTTAGGATTTCAAAACTTGGCATAAAAATTTCATGTAAAATATGCCATTAAAAAATAAATAAAATAAGATCATGCTTTTTAATAGTAATTGAATTAATATACACTTTGTAGCATCCAGCAAATGCAATTTTGGCTAGATATGTGATTCTCACAGCTCTGGTATCGGTAGCAACTGCGCAAGTGACGAACATCAATGTGAATGCAACAATTGTTTCGATGACGAGAGCTTGAAGATGTGTCCTGAAGGTGTAGTATTGCCCACAAGCTTAATAGGGTGAAGTAGCACTTTCGGAGCGAAAGAAGCACATATGGCTCCCGTAAATTGAGCCACTGCATATACCGAGACCTGCATGCATGGTTTATATTTTAAAAGTAATCATATTAATGTTAATAACTAATAACAATAATAATAGATTAATATTCTCTTAATACGACCATGCGACTCAAATTTTTTGATTAAACGACTAAAATTAATTGATTGTATATTCATTTTATTGACAATTAAGTGCAACTCGCTAAAGTTATTTATTTGATTTATCCGCATGCCAACTCCCTAAGCCAAGTTGGCGGAACATGAAACCTCACAAGGAAGTCTAATTAAAATTCTACACGGAAAATTTTATGGTATTTTCTGATCCGACCTGACTCGAAACTAGATTTACTGTATTAAGACAATAAAATTGGATGTCGGGGTGTACCTGGTTCCAAGGGAAATGCCTGGCAGCTGCAAAAGCCATCGTAATAGCCGGGTTCATGTGTGCGCCTGAGATGTGACCCACGGCGTAAATCGTAACGGTGACGATTAGGCCTCCGGCGACCGACGCCGCCAGATGTGACACCTTCGTCGGGTCACTAACGGTTAGAGCCGCCGCCCCACTCGCCACAAACACCATGAGGGAAGTTGCTATCACCTCTGCCAACACCTGTTTATTTAATTTAATGATTTTCATTTACATGTTAAACTAAAAACTTTTGAATTTAAATTCTTCTATACTTAGTAGTATTAGATATATAATTGTATAATTTTGATACCATTTAAATATTTACATTTCAAACCTAGATTAATCAATAAATGTTTGATACAAGGGTTTAAAAAAAATCATGGTTTTGGTTATCTTTGAAATCCATGAGACTAAAAGATATTAATGAAACTTCCATATTAATGTTACAAGTTTTTTTAAGATAACTATTAATACTATATGTGAGTATGGGAGAAAAAAG
>SOPF01024427.1:0-12433 GCA_012979155.1 Hypericum perforatum | reverse complement strand
GTAATAATACGCCATTCATCCGATTCCAGAGCAGGGTAACATATCTTAAGGGGCATTTGAGCTACAAGGTCATCCCATTTTGCCTCGATCACATCCAGAATCCCTTCATTCTGTTTGGAAGTTCCCAAGGAAGAAACAATGGACCAAAGATTTCCCAGAGTAAAGAACCTAAAGTCCATATGTGCTGGTTGCAAGTTTCCAATGAGGTAGCCACCCTCTTCAGGAATCCAGTCAACTAACCATGACGGGATTTGATCAGGATAAATATTGAATTTGTTGGTTGCCTCTAATGAGTATTCCTCAGTGTTATAGCGGTATATCTCATTGATCTTTTTCAAATCAACCCAGTAGTACTCTCTGATGTGGAACGAGAGAGCACTGAGTCTGTTGTTGACGGAAGCCACCAAGCTCCTGGTTCCATCATTAACTGTGAGCATCTCACGGGCACTTCGTAGAGCCGAATAGAACAAGGCCTAGAAAATAGGAAAGGTCACTAAATAAATACCAGTTGACTACAATATTCTTAAGGTGAAAGTTAGACAAAAGGATCAGAAGCTACTAAAGTTTTGTTCGCCATAAGCTAAAAGGGGGAAACCAGACATTGGACCAGCGGTCACAGGCATCCATCCACATTAAAAGATCAATACAGGGGCACTCTTACTTGAATTTCGAGGGGGTGTCCATGGATTCCCATTCGTCTGTCAATCATGCAGGAACCATCTGTGACTAAGAGTGTAGGGAACATGTCAAAACCATCAGTCAAGCACAAGTTGAGTATGAGTTTTATGCCTGTCTGAACATCAACCCTCTCTTGCAAGGCATAGTCACCAGTAATTTTCCCATAAGATCTAAGCAGTATTATCCACCACAAGCCTGCAATCACAATAGCAATTCATTTAGATTCAATTTTTCTGCAACACAAGTCGTATCCATGTAATATCAAGGAGAAGTACTAAACAAGACTTGAAAGTACCAGAGTCAACCGGAGCTACACGCCCAATCGCTGATTCACCAAAATCAGGATCCAAAACCTCTTCGACTGCTCCATCACTGCCCTCTAAAGGTACAGAACGAACTTTGAAACTAGCAGGCATCAGACCTTGACCTGGGCTGTAACAGTCTACAGTTTTCTCCCAACTCTGGCAATGAGACAAAACCATGTCACAAGGAGTAGCAAATCCAACTCGAAGGATGCACTCGAGCGCAATTATGCCAGGTGAAAACAGACAGAGAATGTGACTAATGCAACACACTATACAGGTATGGTCACATTTAATTGTGCAACTGTGTGGCCTATATATAGACCGTCACCAGAAAGTCAAGATGGCGACATAGCTTCAAAGTTCACAGTGGTAATTCCAAACGAAAAATTACCTGTAACTGCAATGTGTGGAGAAGAAAGTTCTTGACAATCTCCGTCTCTCCATTCAAAAGAAAAGCCAGGGCAGATGGCACAAAATCACGGATGAAGACTTGATCATAGTTCAGGGGTTGGCTGTTGGCAGCGTCACTAGCAGCAACTGTCCCCACTGGATTCCCACAGTAATTAACAACAGCAGCTCGAAGCAACTTCCATGCCTCCTTTTCAATCTCGGACACCTCTCTCTCAACTGTCGGAGCTGTTTCTTTGAAGCTTTTGAGAAAGTCAATGTTCACACCTAATCCTTCGAGCTCTACCATACTGGAATGAGACTTTCCATTTTCCTCAACCACACCAAGTCCTGTTGCTATTTTCTCGATCACCAATTCGTTCACATTCAAGCCTCCTTGAATGTAAATCCTCTCGAACCCTGTCTGATTAACATGACTCTCGACCGATGTAGAACTGTTCCTAACATCAGGTGCAGCCCTGGGGACTCCTAAAATGCCCCTTTTGACACAACTCCTATCCACATTCACACTTGTCCTAAAGACCCTAAATGAACCCAATCCCAAACCGGGCACATAAAAAGCTCCACGATTCGGATTGACAAAAAATCTGTTCCCTATACTCTCTGCTTCTGTCCTTCCAGAGTAGCTACAACAATGAAACTTGGAGCGACCAACCAACGTCGGGCGCAATCTCGACAAATTCGGATAAACCACCGGGTTGTTGTTCAACCTCGGGGCAGAAAACCCGAATAGAGAAGAGCTTTTGTTTTGGGTGACAAAGATTCTTCTACAACAGGGTCTCATTGTCGAAATCCCAACACAGTAGCTGCTACTACTCATTCTCACTTGTATTATAAATAAAATTACACCTAATTGAACTTCCCTTCCCTTCTTATTCTTATTCTTCTTATATATATGTACAAACAAATATGGAAGCAATCCACACTCTCTCTGTTAAGTCTTCCTAAACTGAACAACAGAGTTTCAAGGACTTATATATATATATATATTTCTCTATCTAATCTCCCTATTATAAAAGAAGGGGGCGGGATAAATTGGAGGTAAAAAAATAAAATATAAAATTCGAAAAGAATGTTGTAAATGACTTACAATGCAAGAGAGACGTTGAAGAGAGAGAAATGGCTTTCTTTTCTAGATAGATAGAGAGAGAGAGATATTGAGTTGTTGATTCGGGTAAGGGGGATGGTTGGGGTTGATTTTATAGAGGTGGATCGGGTGGAGACTTGAATTTACGAGAGTACCCCTGCACGTGCTCCGGTTGTTGGTTGATTTGATTTTTTGCTTTTGGAAATTACCATTGAGGACATTAGCCCTGACTTGAACCAATTACTATTGACTTTCTTCTTCGTACGTTTGCAATTGCAAGTGGCCAACTAAGTCTTCATCCCGTGTCTATTTTGCGCATCTACCACAAACTTATAAACAAAATCATTCAAACCCCTACTTATAGAATGAACGGCTTTTGAACACCAGCTAACTGTACTAAGTAAGTTAAAGATAATTATTTTTGGACAAAAACATAGATAAAAACCAGTCGGTTATAAATTTAATTTGCTTCTACAGATTCATTTTTATGGCGACCGCAGTTGGAGAAGTTTTCGAAGAAAAGCCATACACCATTGGAGAGACGTGATTTTTTTAAGAAATTAAGAGAGAGACGTGTTGAAGAAGACTAAAAACGCGCTTGTTTTTGGATAAAGGGTTGAAATTGGCATTCGGGCACGAGCGGACGAGATTTGTCGCAATCTGGCCCTGACTTTTAAATGTGCGCAATTCAATAAAGCTATACCTTTGTCCTTTTATATCAGGAAGAATTGCAAATATTTATGATGTCATTTCAACGATTATTATTTAGGTATTTCGTGATTTCAAAACTAAAAATATGTACAATTTATACTAATTTTTGTTTTTGGTCAATTTCGATCTTCGGTCTGTTTTTTTCAAGTGATAATGTGTACTCTACACACCTAGATATCTAGAGAAAATGAGAACAACTCGTAAATGCGAAGACTGTTACACAAGAGATATTAACTACCATAAAATTGTAGGAGAAAAAAAAAGATAGACGAGCAGAAAAAAAATTGATGCCAAAAAATTAAGAGCATAAGCAAAAAAATCATGTTAATTGTATCTATGTTGAAATTTTTGTTTGCTTGAGGAAAAGAATTATTCTCTGAAGTTGAAGATGTTAAGTGTTTCTTAATGTCTCACATGTATAAAAAACGAGTGGCTCATTTTTTAGTTAATGTACCCTTTTAATTTATTACATAGTATGAATTTAATATAAATTTTCTATTTTGCCAAACTATATTTTCGTTATTTCAGAATTAATTTTAATATTTTTCAATTAGTTCATAATCATATTCAAATTTAATATAATTGATTTTATTAAAAAAAGTAGAGCTGACTTGGACACATAGACAAGAACTCTAGAAGTCACTAAGTGCACAAACGAGATTGACATTGATGAGAGAAAAATACCAGGACGAAAATACGCTAGAAGGCACAAATACAAATGGTCTAAGATATATAAAGAAAATTGTAAGATATATTTTTTTTGCTTTCTTGTTTTTTTATTAGTAGAATTTTGTGTCCATTATAAATTGAATACTGATTAATTTAAATGTTACTATTTATATTGTAAGTGTAAGTCTTTATTAGTATTTCTTAAATCTATTTTATAAAAAATAAAATATCCCTTGGATCTAACAAATGATAATATCTCTTCCACAATAATTAGAAAATGAAAGGTATAAAAAGACAACTTCTGTCCGATGACAGATATTTTTTCTTATTAAAAAGGACCTGTTTCACCGACTTTTTGTCCACCTTATTTTTTTTCTCAATATTAAAAAGAAGTAGAGAATACGCGCTTCACGTGGGCCTTGTGTCTTCCTTTCTGGGCATATAGCCCAATTTTCTTTAAGTGAGCCTGTAAGTAATCAAACGTGGATTGTGTTGGGTAATGGGTACCAGTTTTCACCGACTTTTTATCTTTCCAATGTTTGTAAAAACGACCCCATCCCCATCCCCATGGTTGACTTGTTCTAGTTTTCTGGTTATGGAACAATAATTTCGTGGTAATGTTTACTATCTAAAATGTTATCAAATTTTACAGCGAATCTGTCTTCGAAACAAAATGTTTTTTATTGGGACTTGGAGCTTGTGGAGGAACGATGTGGTTTTATGCTCTCGGTCTTAACCAAAGGATAAATTATATTTGAAAAACATATGTACATCTTATCTTGTGAATTAGTTGAATTTTAGTTAATGAAGCTCTCTCTCTCTCTCTTTTCTGCTTTCAACGGTCAACCATATTGTTCAGCATACAGAAGTGAGACAGAGTTGGTTCATATTTGTCCCATTCTGTGATTTTTGTCATATCTGCTCACAGGAAGATATGATTTCAAAGCTGATAGATTTTTCTGGTGTCTCCTCATTCTACCGCCACTGTCCTGCCTGCCGAAGAGGAGATTACTAAGTGGAATATCTAACTTTGTTTATTTAAATCAATTCATTTTTTTGATCCAGTAGTGTGACTTGTTCTTTTTTACACTGAAAATTCTGTCAAAGTCAGGGTAATAAGAGCAACAATTATGGGGGTGCGTCTTCTCAACGATCAGTGAAGGTGCATGCAGTTGCTTTATTGTTCACATCTCATCATCATTACTAAATTTGGTGGCAATGGCAAGAATAGGGTTTAATGTTTGAAAGTCTCTTGCATGCATAGTCTTATCCATCCTTTTTTTTTATATTAGGAGATTCACTGAACTTTTGTTGGCTAAAATTTCACGGGGACTGATGGAAAGAAAGAGACCACCTTATCTGTGCTCTATCATTCTCAATGTTTCTCCTTAGGGAGGGGGCAGATTTCTCGTGGGTGCATCTGCAATTTTTTTTGTGTTTGTTCCCCAGTTGTAATTGTCAGGAGCATATTCATTTTCTTGCAAGAAGTTGTAGTTATCTTTTCTGATCGTCCCTCTGTATGGCCCAGGCACTTTGTTTCTAAATGCCATTTCTCAGGACTTGTAACTGCTTCCAACAAATAATAAGAATACGCTCGATAGTGATGAGGAGTCAGAGGACATTGGTTTAAAACTCTATCTAGCCTTTGTTTGTAAATGTACCCCAAGCTTTAACTTCAAAATCATATTTAATTTTTACGATTATCCAGGATTCTGATTTTGAAGGTTCTAGCTCAAAATCTGAATATAATTATTTTAATATCAACGTACTCAGGACCTTGCTCAAACCGTGAAAAGTCTACATCGTTCAGATGCTTATTTGTTACGGGTGGGGAAGATATTCATAGCATTTTTGGATAGGAAATCGAAATAAAGAGAAATAAACTTTGCAGAATAATGACATTAGTGGGCATCCGTTGAAGTTGTGGTTGTGAGAACATATGCTATTTCTGTAACCTCTTAAACCCTATAATTAGTCCAGGCATTGCGTTTGTATATAATTTTCACGCAACCAATGAATGATAGCGAAAAGGAATTCTTGGCGGTATGTGGACATCACCCACAACAAATACGTATCTAAAATAAAGTACGAGCAATCCTCTTGTCATTTTTACATTTTTTTGTACCATCGTATAATTATTATAAGTAAAATGTTCTATTCTACCAAAAATAAATGTACAAAGAAAATTACATTCAATGATATCAGATAACATATATCAGTACGCTCAACATCAAATTTTTTTTTCTCCGTAATTCCCTAAGTACGAACACCAAGTGTCGCAAAAACAATCAAATACAGAAAGCCTTAGAAAGGCATCAGCAAGTAGACCCTAAAATACATCAAATGAAGGGCATTCCTTAATCAGGGGGGCAGCCACATAAGAGAGAGTGGGGACAATTGTCCCTACTTAATATTTTTTTATTTGATAATTAGTTTATATTTTACTATATATTTTTATTAAATTAAAATTAAATTTTAAAAATTTTAAAATTGATCATACTTCTTAAATTTTTAGGCTCCGCCATTAATTCCTTTATATAAGTACTCTTATCCAATGAACGATATCAACTATTTTTTTATAGATAAATTTTTAAATTTTGTACTTCTAAGATATTTACATCCCTTTGTGATGAGTGATTACAAGTATTTCACAATTGATTTCTTTTTATTACACTTTACACCACCAGTATTTAGAAAAGAATGGACTAATTACTAATGAAAAAACTATATTGACTAATTCGATCAAGGTGGTTAATTGTAGTAGTAGATCCAACTTCCAAGCTGCAGTATAATTGGTTATTTTTATAAATTTATAATTTAATCTAGAAAATACAGCACGCACTTTTTTGTATAGGTGGAAGAAAATTAGGATGAAAGAATCTGAAAGGAAATATTTTGACCAATCAACTAGTTCAAGTTGATAAACATGAATATAAAATATAGAAAGGTAAAATTGATATGCACGATCTAATAAAGTTCTTAATAAATTCCCAGAGTTTTCTATATTTTCAATACTGTTCACCGTGAGTTCACGGTTCATCAACCTTAAATTTTTTTGCTGTTGATCTTCTGTTGTAAAAAAAACTTGTAAGGTTTTTTAATAGAAATTATATCCCTTCTTTTAATAGAGTCTCCCATATACGAATGAAAAAAGTCATAGGCAGATACCATTTGATATTTTGCTTTTGTATTGATGCGTCAAAATCTAGAGGCGGCCTCATCGGTAGTCTAGCACGTCTAGCATATGACAGGCTTGCCGCCCGCCCAACGGTATTACTAGGATCGTTACATTACCAGCAGATGGCCCAAGAATTATGAACAATGATCGCCATGTACAAGTCACACTACTTTGTTTTTTACAATGACTTTTTTGCGCCATTGTTACGTAGAAGACGGATTGGATTTTGGATTTTTTTGTCAATTCATATGTGTATTATATAACCCGAACAAATTTCCTGGCAAATTTTAACTATTTTTCAATTTGCGCAGGCTATGCTATGCATAAGCTATGCTTAGCTTTGAACCATGAAACTTCCTGGCAAAAAAAGGCACAATTGCATTTTTAAGCAGCCTGCAAGCAGCGGAAAAAAAAAACTTGGTTATATCCTCTCCCAGTTACATCATGCTTCACCAACAGTGGGCTGAAAATAACGGCCGCTGGCATAAACTTTCGTATAAAACAGAATTATACAGGGCGTGCAATATTACAAGTGGCGTTAGATGGGACGGACACCATTGAAATGGTCACGACGAGATCCCATGATAACTACCCATATTTTTCTATTATCGAAAACATAATCAATATGGTAATTACTTACCAAACAAAATGAATCTACTAATTCTACCAGGACTAAATATTACCTAAACAACTAAATTGTATTGTCGATTCGCAAGTTTTAAAACTCGAACATAGTATATCTGGTTCATTCAAGGACATCAATATAGTTACGTAATAGTTAATAACATGTATATTTAGCATCTCAAATTAGAATATATATATTTTTTTTGGAAAAGGAAAAACATGCCAAGTTAGAAGCGAGCCGACGTCCCCTTCGAAAGAAAAGGTAGAAGCCCACGTGGTGATATGTTATAGCTGAAGGGCGGAGGCCCCGCTTATTGACTCGGAAGTCTTTCCGGAGATGAGATGGAGATGGAGTGTTCTAATCAAAAGCTCTGTAGTTGCAGGCCCCACCTCGATATTTCTTTGACAATTTGGAACCCGGAAGAAGAAGAAGAAGATAAGAGAGTTTCATTTATAAAGTTATACTTTTCTTGATGGTTCAATAATCGTGGCGGAAAGATGGTATTCTACGGACTATTGTGGAGTCCAGTTGCACAGTCTATTTTTTTTGGATAAATGCCAAATACTCCATCAATCAATCATACGTAGACAAATACTTCTCAAAAAAAAATATATATAAACAAATTAAATTAAATGCGTCTATGTCTTTCGTTTGTTTAGAAAATAATCAAGGCTTAGTACCTTAACATAATAGCCATACTTCCCAGGTTTTTCCAACTCGTGAGTTTTCCCCTCCTCTTCTTTCTGACAAAAAAAAAGGTCGAGACCGACTTCTATATATAAAAAGACTAATCATATTTTTAAGAATAAGCCGCCAGGGCTCATTAATCAAGTAGATGCAGGTTTTTTCTTCTTCTTATGTGTATGCATCTAAGTCGAATATTATTAAATTCTACTTAAATAATAATCTTTCAAAATTTTTTTTTATGTTTATGAGATTTAAACATAAAATTTTAAATAAATTCAAATTACTTTAAGAAAAAGGATCTCATTTTTTTTTTGGTGGAAAAAAAGAGGATCTCATTGTATAACGGGTGCACATTGTAATAAGTGCTTACGTGGAATTGGCGAGGCAGTTGTTTCAATGGTTGCGGCCGTTTTTTGGTTCAATTGAGGAACTAGAAATAAGCTTAAAAAACCATGGACGAATTCGCAACCTTTTCTTCCTTAGAAAAGACATACAACACGTGGCGTTTCCTAAACACCTCCGCTCCTGGGACCAACTTGATGGCTTCTGCTATAGGCACGCGGCCTACAAAAAGGTTCTGTCCCACCAACACCAACACCAACTCCAACTCCAACTCCAACTCCAACTCCAACTCCAACTCCAACTCCATTTCCATGTTTCCTTCCTCACGTGCACAAATCTCAAGCATCGACGCCTTTTCCATTGGTCATTGTACATAATTGTTGTAGTACAAGAGAAATGGTGCAAAGGGCACCTTTAAGAAATTGTCTCGCAAACTTAAATATTAGCATTTGTTTATCTTATTTAGTATATGAACATTCATTTGGCTAATTGAGTTAGATTAATAAATTTATTATTAATTAATTTTAATGCTAGTTGGTACTACAACAATAATTAGATAGTTTCGTAGTCTTTTATGGATTTTTAATTGAAGATCTAGAAACATTAATGGAATTGATATGAGGTTCAGGCCCCGTGGACAAGGTTCCCAAAAGCAACACGGCTCATTTCTATAATGACATAGTGGCCTTTGTGATGATAAGTGCTAAAATAAGGACTTCCAAAGTTAAAGTGGAGGAGCCAATTATGCACTCAACTTTTCATATTTTTGTTGGTTATTCGAGCCTTGTAAGTTTTTTTTTTAAAACACTTTGATACTCGGGTATTCTTGTCATGATAAATAAAACTTAAGATTTTTTTTATTTTAAATAAATTAATTTCTGTAATGTTTAATCCAAGTCTTCGTACATGACTTTTCAGTTTGTATCATAGGATTATCGGTGAACCATTTTTCCACGATGCAACCAATCAACGACCGAGAATTAAAGGAAGGAAATTGAGAAAACAATGGCTGCGAATTCAATTAAAAGAATTATGAGATCAAGGAAACCTCCAATTACAATCATTCCCACTGCCTCCTTCCAATCCTTCCTCCCACCTAGAAAAACTTTAGTAGCATCCCAACGTCGTCACAAAGATCAGAAGAACAACACTAATAAACAAACAAAGAGAATATATAGGACACCGTGCAACTTAATAGTAATCCACAACTTAATTAGACCCCTGTCTGGAAACTACGTATACTCTTAATTAATTATTCCGTATACGTGTCTCCTTGAGCATCGTCCGACTAGCTAGCTAATTAACCAACTAACCCTTCTTGCATTTTCACATGTTGTTTTGGCTGAGGTTCTGCTGTAACAACCAAATATCATCGGCATTCCAAAAACTGTCTGACGTGTCCCCACCGTCCAACCACGGCCGGCTAGTATTCTGATCCATGGTTTGAAACTCCAGCCCGTTATAAAAATAGCCCGTCGGGCTGGTTATGGAGTCAGAGAAGCCCACATGGCCACCCGGGAAATAGTGATCAACCGGAGGAGGATTGTTCTGATGATTAACCGGCATGTTGTTGTAGTAGTATTCGGTGGTCATGTCCGAAATAGGAGTCCCGAACGAGTCCGACGTGCTCGAGTTCTCCGGCGTGTAGCTAGAGCCTATAACATGTCCCTCATTGACCATGTTATTGGCATTAGCGGCGCATGTGGGAGCGGCAGTCTGGGCGGCGGGTGTGGCGGCAGGTGGATCAGTAGAGGAGGCCGCGGCTGCTGCTTGGATCCTCTCAATGAGCCTAGGCATCCATAGGTATCGCATGGCGTCCTTGAATTGCTTGCTGTTCACGTCACATTTGAGCTGTTTTGCGTGCTTTTGGACCCTAGTTCTCCAATAGTTTTTTATCTCGTTATCGGTCCTTCCGGGAAGGTGTTGTGCTATTTTGGACCACCTATTAACAAATTATACACGGAAAACCATTGATTAGATTAGCACATGCAGCTATTAATCATGGCTACGAAATGATGATCAATACTTGCTTAGAAGGAATAAAAGTGAATTGTAATGAATTAGTACCTATTGCCCCATCGAGAATGGAGTTCAAGGATCATGAGCTGCTCTTCAAGAGTGATATTTCCACGTTGGACGTCGGGTCGCAAATAATTGAGCCACCTTAATCTACAGCTCTTCCCTGTCCTTTTGAGACCTGCAAGATGATAAAGATGGATGCAATTTGTGAGTGTCATGAGTTTAACTTGGTAAAGGTACATGTGACAAGTGACAAATAAGCAAGTGGAGAATGAAAAAAGCACCATCCTTGCTATCTACTACCTTTTTTGAAAACTTTATTTGATTGCTCTAGCTAGACATTTTTATACATGTCTTTTCATCTGTCTCTTGGCTCAAAAAATTGTGTGTATTCCTGCTAAGACTGAGTCATCTAGCATATTGTATGCACACAGCATGATTTTGCATTTCATCGTGCATTCTATGATAATTAGGGCGAAGGAGTGCGCTTCATATGATCGAACTTAATACGTACACTTTGTGGTCATGACCAAAGATTATACTAGGATTCTTTGGCTCATTAGACTTGCGGTGGTGATTGCTAATAGGGTATAATAACCACTGAAAGATCTCAACCTAATATTGCCCTTGTACATGTATTCTGTTAATAAATAACTTTAGTTTTTCGAAAAGGCTGATACTAAAATAACTAGATATTCTCACTTAGCACGTTAGCTATTATCGGACCACATATATGTATTTAGATAGGCCTAGCTTTATATAAATCCAAATGGCTTTCTCATCAAGGCAACAATTTGAACAAGCACTAGAAGAGACAACACACGATTATATGCACACAGGAGAAAAAAGGAAAGGTAGAAACCGTCCAAAGACTTTTGATCATAACGGGGTCGGGCTTATGAATTTTATCACTAGGCAGCAAAGGGGTAGCTGTCCAAATATTTTTCTGCTCTAAGGATTTTTATCAAATATTAAAAAATGAAGGTGTGTGTCATAATAATTATAGATTCCAAATATTATGAAAATTATGACTT
Organism: Hypericum perforatum; assembly: GCA_012979155.1. Taxonomy (NCBI): domain Eukaryota; kingdom Viridiplantae; phylum Streptophyta; class Magnoliopsida; order Malpighiales; family Hypericaceae; genus Hypericum; species Hypericum perforatum. Next base: position 690 of record SOPF01024427.1, on the reverse strand, counting down.
CATAACAAAGTGGGTCGATCTGATGAGTCGATGTTGTTGCCATATATATAATATATGTAGTTACATACCTGCACATTGAGCTAGAGAGTTCCAACGGCCTTCCCCGTGAGAGGCGATGTAATTGATGAGCTTGAAGTCTTCCTCTGCAGTCCAAGGGCCCCTCCTCAACTCAGACAAGTCATTCTCCAACATCTGAGTGGTGGTGGATGAATTACTGGGAGAGGAGGAGGAGGAGGATGAGGTCATCATGGCCTTCCTTTCGTTGTTCCTCCCTTTGGCCATTTCCATCATGGAATCCCTTTCGTTTCCCTTAAATCGGGAGGATGGTTAATGAGTTGGGCAATAAGGGAGAATATTTGGAGAGAGATGGAGAAAGATGGGAGAAGGAAAGAGAGAGAGAGAGAGATGGATTACTTGGGAAAGTTAAGAGGGAGATTGTAGGCTTTTATAGATAGACGGTGCGAGAGAGATAGGTTTGTAGAAAAACTGAAGATTCCTGATCTAATTAAATTTAAAAGTCATAACTTTAAATCCACATTATTTAATATATTAGATGTCCACATGCATAATCAAAAAATTAAATAAAATGAAGGTAACATGTGACTGATGAGATAGCATCAAGAAAAATGGGATGGTGTTTTTATCAATAACTAAAGAAAAAACTCCTAACCCGTGGTCTTGTAGCTTAAT
>SOPF01024426.1:0-16433 GCA_012979155.1 Hypericum perforatum | reverse complement strand
AAGTTTGAGGCTATTGCATAATTTTGTACCAACTAAGTTCACATGTTAGAAGACATACATGTCAATCCCTTATCCCCCGTCTCAAGTCCAGTAGCTCGCATCTATTCGAGGTGAGGTCCATGTTTGTTTCTAAATTTTGTTGCCCGGTGCGCTTAAGACTAAATTTATCAGCTTGCTGATGCATCTTGCGTATGAAGGAATGCTCATCGACAACCTAGGCTGCCTGCAAAAAGTATCAAACATGTTGTTATTATATTAGTAATTGAATATGTTATTGATTTAACTAACCTCTTTATATAAGTTTTGAGTTAAATAAATGATATATATATATATATATGTTAGTTGGATATTATAATAAAGGATGACAGATCTCTTCAACAAATTTTAGTTTGGTTGATTCTCATAACCACAATTTAAGGTATTTAATTATCTTAAAATAATCTGTTATTATCCATCTTCTCTTGTTGTGGTAACTATTGGAGAATCTCAAATTGAAAATAGTAAGCGTCTGTTCTTGGCTTCTACGGAAAATCTTATTATTTTATCATTTTAAATTTTAAGTTTATTATATGGAGATTTGTACAAGTTATTAGAACATTGTGATTCTACGGTCCATTGTTTCGACCTTTTGAAGATACAAACAAAAATTCACATTTATAAATTTCGGCACGATATAACTCAATTTCATTTTAAAATAGAAAGTGTTTGACTTTATATACAAACAAAAATGAGTAAAATTTGAATTTAATACGACGTGAAATATTAATTTCCTGTTATGGTATTACATATTATATACTGCTCCTGCATTATTGCATCCGAGGTATAATTTGCATGCAGTGATCTCGTCCTCGGCATGCTATCGAAAGGCCAGGCAATGTTTCGGATTCGGCATCTATGTTATAGGGTTTTTTTATAAAATGTTTTACTTCACAATAACTCCATAGAGATTGCATCTACAATGGAACTAGATAAAATCAATCATAATAATGTCTACAAAATAAATTGGGAAAAGTACACTTAGTTACCTTGTAGTTTCAATGATTTTCATTTAGGTATCTTGTGTTTTTTGGACCATAGAAAAGGTCCAAGTTATGAAAATTTGCAACACTGACCGGTCAATTGACATGGTCCACAATTTTTTGCAAAATGTTGCGTTTTGTTGTTCAAGTGGACTGCCACCTCGCATTTACTTGGATTAGTCACAGGTGACATGACAATTTGATAAATTACAAAATCAGTACCAAATTTGTTAATAATATTTCAAAACCCTCCATCTTCTCTTTCTCTCTTCTTCCTTTCTCTGCCCGACTCTTTCTCTCCTCCCCTCTTCCTCTCTCTCTCGGTCTCCTCTCTATCTCTCTCTCCTCTACCCGCTTCGAGACCCGACCCTAGAGGACATCCTAAACCCATACCCAAAGCACCTCCTCTCCTCCTCCACCAATAAACCCTCCTCCATCGAGACCGTACACCCTATAGAGGGATAAGGATGAGGAAGTAGGGAAAGTGGGTCGTTGAGATTAGGGAGCCCAACAAGCGGTCCAGGATATGGCTCGGGTCTTACTTGACCCCAATCACTGCCGCCCGAGCCTACGACACTATCATTTTTTACCTTCGCGGGGCCTACCGCCCACCTCAACTTCCCTGACCTTGCCCTCCAAGACAATTATGCCCAGCTCCGTGACTTCTCTACCGCGGACATCTGCAAGCAGGCCACAACGTAGGCGCCAAGGTTGACGCTCTCTAGGCGACAGCGGTGATGCACGCGGCCAGGGAGAAGAGGCTGGCCAGTGCAGTAAAGCCTGACTTGAACCATTTCTCGGACACTGAGAACTCTCACGGCGAAGAGTAGTGGATGAGAAAGAAGATTAGGTATTTAGATATTCGATGGTCGCCGACCAGTTAGTCAATTGTTCATACTCCTATTTTCCTCGAGTTTTGCTCTATAAGGTTAATTAGCTTCCTTGTTAGCTAGTGAAAATAGACCACGAGAAGTAATTCCACGTGCTTTGCATGTTGTCTGTTGTCTGTTGAAGATTAATTCTATACCTAATGAAGATTAATTAGTTGTTTGTTGTATTGTTTAGAATCTGAAGCTTTCGGAGAGTGGGTTTGATTTTTACAGCGATAGTGCCCATTCTGGCAGTGGCTAACTATCGAGGGTAAGGAATTGGAAAGAGAGGAGATCGAGAGAGAGAGAGGAAGAGGGGAGGAGAAAAGGGTCGGACAGAGAAAGGAATGAGAGAGAGAGTGAAGAAGATGGGGGTTTTGAAGTATTATTAACAAATTTGGTACTAATTTTGTAATTCATCAAATTGTCATGTCACCTACGACTAATCCAAGTAAATGCAAGGTGGCAGTCCAATTGGACAACAAAACACAATGTTTTGCATAAAAATTGTGAACCGGGTCAATAGACCGATCCATGATAGAAATTTTCATAACTTGGACCTATTTTACAATCCAAAAAATACAAGGTACCCAAGTGATAATTGGTAAAATCACAGGGTACCTATATGTACTTTTCCCAAATAAATTTTATCTAATTCCAAGATTATTCGAAACCAAACCCAAAAAAAACTCACAAGTCACGCAATACCAAAGTATGTAGTCACCACGACTAATATCATTACAAACATCAAGGAAGATCAAAACCCCAAGGAACAATTGACCACGGGTCACAAGTTTAATCACATGCAACATGCAAAGTATCTTCTCCCCGAGAGAATCTTGTGACAATTACGAAATGCCATGCCTCAATGGTAAACTCCGAGCAAAATTCAGCATTGTATCCGACTAAGCCATTGATAATCGATCCAAGGTAACAGGACGACAAGTAATTCGTAAGCGGCTTTATTTTCACTTTTTGCAAAGAGAACTTCATGAGGACATCGGTCTTTTCCGTGAGTCTCCTTTCTCTACAGCTAGACCTAATCGGAGTGATCAGCACAGGTCACGTCGACTGTGATACCACGCTGGCACAGGGGCGTGGAACACTACGTTGACATGCGGTGGCATCACACGTGTTGGCATGACAGACAGTTCGGCCAATGGCGCGCCACCACGTGGCAAACGAATTCAAATTGAAATATTTTGATTAAACTAGAACAATTTTCACCTTAAAAAAGTTCAAATAACTCTCTCACCATCATTTGTTCCTTGAAACTAGCTTATTATTGGTATAAGTTTTCAATGCTCAACAATTCATGTTAAAAGTCATAGCTCAATTGGACAAGATATCTTAATTAAATAATAGGTTTATGTTCAAGCTTTGATTTTTTTCATGGTATAAATATTTATCTTTCAGAAAAAAATCTCAACTTTATTGAGATGAAGAAGCTGCTTCATTAAAAAAATTCGTGGTTACAATTCATGGAAGAGCAAACGGGCTAATCCATCTTGGCCTAGATCTGATTTCCCCTCGTTTATTTTGCATATTCAGTTTGCTTTATGATCACCATTCGTGATAGAATTTTCTTCGTCTTGTGCACCTAACCATTTCAAGATGTCACGCCGAGAAGAGCAAAGGGAGAGTTAGGAAACGTTTGTTTCTTCGCTTCGAGAGTGCTTTACGCAACTTACTTCGGTGTCACCAATTCCCCATTTATGGATGATAGATAGTTCAAACCCACGGACCTAAAAATTATAAAATTGTAATAACAGAAGGAATTTATAGATATAATCTACAGGTTTCGTAGCTGCTAATCCATATAAATTTTGGTCATAATGGAATTTCAGTATTCAACTAATTTTTTAATAAACTAAAATGATAAAGTTCTTAACTTTATTTTTGTTATGTTAAAATAACTCATTTGCAGAAAGTAGCAACACCCGAGATACATTCTTTTCTTGTTTTTTCATTAGCGAAGGTTTAATTGATTATAAAATTATATACATTGAAAAAAAAATCTGATGTTGAAATTCTTCAAAGTGAGGTTGCATATTCGAGTCTCAGTAGAAATTCAATTCAACATCTCCTATTAAACCCGTAAATCCCCAACTTCAACATTCTTTTCTGGTGTTAGGAGAAGTTGATCATCATCTGTTTTTTGAAACAAAAATAAAATTAAACAGAGAAGTTGGTCATCTTCTTGTTATAGAGAAAAAGGCACATACTTAATTTCAGTATAAGAGACATCATTACTAAGCTAATTCCATTTAGTTAGTTATCAATTTAAAAAATGTTGTCAATTTAGTAGACATTAAGGTAAAGTATAAATGTCATGGTTTTATCGTGACATGGACCACAAGGCAACCCCATTGATTGACTATTTTACCGATATAGCTTTGTTTTACTCCTTGAGTTAATTGAACTGAGGCATAAAGGCAAGAAACAAAAACGAGTCAAGGATGACTCAATTTACATGAGGAGCATAATTGCACAAGTATTCATTTGATTTTAGGGATTAGAATCACACAATAAGTTCTTGGTTACTCGATTTCGATACCGCGACCATCATAGCTATTTTTACTCATGCAAGAGAATAAAATGTGATAGAAGTTACCGATGACATTCTTATCACGAGAATCCTTGGGGGCAAAGGAATCAATTTATAAAGTTGTCCCCCAACTATTCCAACTTGTGAATCTAAAAAATAAATTACAAGTAGCTATTCCAGTATTCCAACTTATTGTCACCTAGGAGATGCTAGTGGAAGATCTAACACACCCAATTTACTTGTATTCCCACGTCTTTCGGCCTCCCTGGTTGGTGGAATTTGGATTCCAGTCATCCATCACCAAAGCAACTTTATTCTTTTATTATTCAACTATCTCGAATCCCAACTCTCACTAGGTTAAATATTGCAAATTTCTAACAACAAACATTTGAATTGTGATATGTTTATCTTTACCAAAATTCAATATGACCAGTCTTTAAACTTGAATTTAAATTATCTAGTTCAACTGAACGTTTTTTATGAAAGACAAACCTAAACAATTTACCAATTGATAGCAAAGATGATCCCAGGTGCTATAATTTGGAATCCGATTGACGCGGGAACATTGACACCTCAATTATGGTAACTTCCCAATGTTAGGGATCTCTTTATGGAATGGTATCCACAATGACATCGCACGCACAATCTGCATATATTATTGACTTTCTTTGGCACCGGGTAGGATAAAAAGTTGTGTATTCGGTCCGTATAGAAGAGTTTCACAGACATTTATATTAATTAACAATAAAAAATTTAAAAATAAAGCATCTATTAATCCTTTCAAGATGAAAATTTTTATTTGAGAGTCTATCGAATTTTTTTCTGTTCTGATCATAATTATTTAACATTAGCATACTATCAGTTTTCCCCCATACACTTATTGAGTATTCGGTTCAATTTCCACGCATTTTAATTTTTTACCTCTAAAGAGACACCTCATTCGCAATTGCTTAGTGGCATTGCTGCATCTTAGTTATTGTCAATCCAATTCCGCAGTTTTTTTCTTAAAAAAAAATGTGCATAATAAGCGACTCTATACTAAAAAGGTAGTACTTATTAGTCGGTGTAATAATATGAGATTCTAAACTAGAAAGGTGGTATTATCCAGAAGATGTTATTTTTATGTTGTGAACTATGAAACCATAGGAATTTGATGCCATCATCTATGCTAGGTAAGCATCCAATAGCTGATTTAAAAATGCAAGATTTTGTTTGTTTTCCCCTGCATTTTAATGGTATTGGAGATAATGGTGTATTTTTAACTAATTATGATTGATTGCACAATATTTGCATTAGGCTTTATGATTTTTTTATAAGTTATGTTTTTAGAATAGTTAGACATTAAAGTTTCCAACCACTGCGTTCCCAGTGTGACGCACTAAAGTGAAACAAATTAAAGTTGACAGGACTGAAATTAATGGAAGCTTACATACACCTCAATAAATAAAATAAGCGTAGGATGAAATTACTTATGAACAAAGTTAAATAGAAAAAAATGGAATTCATCCCATCAGATTCGTTAATATCCATCATCGAGAAAGAGACTGGTTATTAGGTACCCTCCTAGAAATTGTGTTTTCACATATTTCTATCCATATTAACATCGTAAGAAAGATATTTTTTTTAACACTAAATCCAGAATATGTACACACTGTAGAAAAAAAATATATTGGACACAAGAAAACTACAATATGAAAGTTATGATAAGAAATGGTTTACCATCAATTTGTCCCAATATCGTGAAAAACTTTTACAATCATCATGTCAGAAGTATGTTTTGATATACAATTGAAATTTTTAAATTTCCAAGTGAAATAATGGTACGGTAGGTCATAAGTGTTCAAAACGTAAATTTAAAGTTTTAAGTTAGATATTGAAATTATATCATAGTATTAGATTGAGATGATATCGTTCTTATTTTTGTGTTCGCATAATTCTTATTTTATCCCATGTTAATTAAGTTAAAATTTGTGCAAATTTTAGTTTGATAATTTTTTTTGAGAATCCTACATTTCTAAGAACAGGATGAGCTAGCTAGTTAACAACAATTGGAAATCTAATAATTTTTTATTTTAAGATATTGAGTTGGATATAGAGATTATAACTTATATTCAGTAATTATGATCTCATCACCTTTTAAAATTAATGATGAACTTCACATAATATATCTTATCGAAAGGTTAATAATCTAAATATTGTAACGATTATGAAAATGTCACCGTAAAATTACTCATAGTAAGATGAAAAGTGAACAAGACGTCACATTTGGCGAATCCTAGTTTATAATATGATCCGGGATAAGGTTCTTGGGTATGTAATACAAATACTAATCGAATTTATCCGATATATGTGTGCAAATGGGTATTATTCCTATGGCTGTATAGATATATTCTAAGTTGAGATCTCTTTATATAGATTCTTTCTAGACAACATCAGGATTATGGAGGCAGCCTAATCAATTTGGCCCGCTTTGGCAAGTGAAACTGTGCCTATTAACCCATATTATGGGCATCTATCTTCAGATGTACATGAACTAAGAATCTTGAAAATTCTCTGGATTTTGCTTACATCATAAGCAGCAATGTTTTCAACCATTCCTTTTTCTTGCATAAGAAATAGATTGGACCCCGTGGCCAACAAATACTACAGTGTTTCAGGCCACATATGTAGGATGATTCCTTTGGGGGCAGTTGCTTGGAGTATTAGGAATCATATAAACTGGTAATCTTTGATGTTGTAAGGTTCGACTGTGAGTTTCTATTCTGTTTTTTCATTTCCTACATGAGAGAATAAGTACATTGTGAAAGTTTCATGTCACATTTTTTATCCTATGTGAAAGTTTAGATAGGACAGACAGCTCTGAGTAACTGTCTCGAATATTTTGCTGATGAATATTCAAATAAGTTAAGACTTATTCAATGCATTTTAAACCAAAAGATAGTTAAGTGCAAATTCGTGATATAACATGTAATAAAATTAATTTGTTCTAAAAGAATTCATAACTTTGGATTTTTTTTTAATCCATGATACTACATGCAATTTCGAATTATAATCAGATCGTAGGTTGATAAATTTTTAAATAATTTGGACAATATTAATAATTTTTTAATTACATGATCCTATCACAAAAAATGTGATACACATGATACAAAAATATAATTTTCTCCTAAAAATGTGGTATAACCTATGGCCGGACCACGAATTGGGAACCCATGTGTTTGTAATTTGGTAGTTAACTCGTACATAGTGCAGAAATAGGTGGCTCAGGACCATATTTTTCCAAACCACTACAAAATATAATTAAAAAGTTGCATCGCACGCTTGATTTCTTTGCCTAGTGTACGACGATTTTGCTTTGCCCATAGCTAAAAACCCGATTCAATATGAAATAAATTAGTCGACATTTACAAAATGTAGATTTTTTTAGTGAATTTTAATATAGATAATTAAATCTAAATTTCGAAAATGTAGACGATTTTGAATTCTTTTTTTTCTTGAGTAAAGTTTTTTCATTTTTACAAAAGATAAGGTTCAAATCAACGACTTCTTAGAAATGAGATAAGATCTATTTTTGTCCGATCCATCAAATATTAGTTTAAAATGTGATGTTTGAAAACTTTTTTTTTAAAAGCAGATAATTTTATTAATCATGGCAACACTGTACAAGAGCACGATTGCATAGAATAATAGAAAGCAATCGAGAGCAAACAAAAGGAGTCTAAAAAGCATGATACACCAAGTTGAATATAGAAGGAAAGTTACTCCCTGCTACATTCGGGAGCAAACAAGATACAAAGTAATTTTTGCCATGTCATTTCTGGTAATGTCTCTTTTTGTCAATAGTGGTGGAAATAAGATACAAGGTAAAATTTTTGAGTGTTTTTATAATACGGAAAAGTTTCTATTTCAAATATTACAGGGTAATAAAAATGTCATTAACCTAAAATATAAGAGTACGCACGAAAATAAGATATGCATGGCAAGTCCTTCCATTGTTTATTACTTTGCATATGATATTATTATTGGTATTATTAATCATTCAAGAGCACATCAACTTTCCTTTTCCATGTGATGAACGGAACCAAGGTAATGTTGAAGGAAAAACATATAGAAAAGTGGATTTGAATTAATTACGTATTGAAGTACGTAGGGTATAAAATTTGGGTTGATTTTGTAGTCATTTTTTCATGCGATATTTACATTTTCTTAATGCGATATTGATATTTTTGTATGCGATAATGATGTATTTTTTTTTTCTATTTTGCTATAATGATATTTTTTATGTCATACCGATTCGTATAATATTTTTTACTTTATTCCCATAGTTTTTGATTTTTTTTCCAAAAAATTCTTCGCGTATTTTTTAGTCCGTACCGTTCGGAAAAAAATATCATCCAATCCAACCCAAAAAAATTTGCCAATCTTCGACCGCTAATGACCAGTTCTTTCTTTATCCGATCAATTTATAACAGTCTAATTAATATTGACGTGTGGTGACATTTTATTAGTGACAATTTAATATTTAACTCAACAATAACGCTGCAATTGTTATCGAGAATTTTTCACGGATTTTTTATTGGTTAACTAATATTGAGGTTTTTAGTTTTATTGAGGTTTTTTTATGGGTTTATTGAGGTTGGGATTGGAACTTAGCGACCAAATATGACCACAGTGGTATATAAATTACTTGTAGTTACATATAATATTAAACCAGCAATATTATTGAAACTTTAACGAAATGGTTAAAGAATCCAACACATCGTGAGTATCTTGAATTGAATCTTTGACCCGAACATCAAAAGATGAGTCGAATCTTTATTTGTCTTGTTAGGGGTTTCTTCATTCTTGTCCCGTTGCAATCTCATGATTTTGGAAAAAGATAAAAAAGGTAAGCCCATGATCAGCCTCATACCCCGCTTAATTTAAAGTCGTTTGCTTTCTTTAAATGTACATTTCAATCGCGCATCTCAGTAAGATATAGTGCGCTAAAATTTTATTAAAAATGTTTTCGTCAGAAAAAAAGAGAAATTATAATATTTTGGGTTAAAAGTATAACTGAGTAACCCTATTCTAGTGAGACTTTATAGACGTCTACTTTCATATGTTTTAATACAGAATTCCAAACTCATTTAATTTTTTATCGACACAATCTGATACGCGAAAAGATATTCTGGATTGATTAATCTATGTTTTAGATATTATTACATGATAATGCGTCTGGTGGTAAATTCATTTGGTATTTAGTGAGAAAATGCAATATGTAAACATCAAAACTGGGGGGGCGTCTCTAATACTTGGAAAAGCCACATACGGTACCGTAGCACGATGGAGCCCATGGATCAAGTAGCCCATTATGCAAATGGCTACTAAGGTAAGCTTGTTTGATAATGTGTAAAAGGCCCCAATCAAAGGGCCTATCCAACCTAACCCCTTCAAACCACGGTTTTAAAAAATGCGGTCCGAGTGGTCAGTTTGCAAATCGCCTCTAATACCATTCCATTTTATTTAAAAAAATGTCCACCTTGCAAACCGCTCAAGTTCTGGTCAGACCAGATGGTTCGCCCAGAAAATTCGGTCATGTCGAGATGGTTCGACTGAAAAATATTTATTTTTTAAATAGTTTTATCTTCGATTCGAGATTATCTCTTAATATGAATACTTTATTTGGTATATTTTATAAAAATTGGTATGTTTATATGTTATTTTTTAATATATTATGTTATTATTAGTTTATTACATAAATTATTTACTTATATACCTATATTTATTTTAAAAAATACAAAAAAATAGAAGAGAAAATATATCGGTCTGACCAGCATTCTGACTAGTCGGATCGATCGACTCAGATGACAGACCAATTTATGGGTCGACCTCCGGGTCATTTTTTAAAAGCTTGCTTCAAACAATATTTGAAGAGTCCAAGGAATTATATTCTAGCCGCATAAGTCGTTACCAAAATCTAGAAGGTTTATAGATCAAATTTTGAAAAAGTTGTGGTATGAAAATTTACTTTTAAAAAATAATGTTTCACATACCAAAATTTTGTACAAATTTTAATTTCACCCACGTGTTAAGATATAAGGATCTAGATTAACACGTTTTATTTTAAAATCTATGTATTCAACCAAATTACATAAAAATGCGAACTATATCATTAAGGAATCAAATGGGTCGGATCGACACATGTCATGTACAAACTTAGAGAAGTCGTTTGGACTATCATTGAAACCCATAGTGTGACCCGAAATTATCATGATCCTCCGAAGATATTTCTTAAGAAAAATACACATAATTACTATATAGTATCGTAATATTAAAAATAGATATTTTTTTGTCTTTCATATATTTCTTAATTCTGAGTAATCTAAATAAATATTCAGTATATGGTTATCCATATGAACACCATGTTTGCCAAAATGATATTATTTAATGTCAAACAATATATTTTAGAGGTTTAAGTTAAGAATGTGTTATGTACAACAAATTACTTAATGAACTTTAATTCAAATTATATTTTTTTAAATATATTTTGAACATTCTTACACTCTAAATTTAAAGAAATCATAAATTAGAAAATTATAAATATATACATTTCAACTTCATAAAATAACTTGAATCAATTCAATCAAAATATTGAATAAGAAGTTGTGGTTCTCTAACCATAGTTCATGTTTACAATTCAAATGACTATTGATTTTACGTATTTTGAGATTCTTAAATTCAAATTTAGAAAAGTCATCAATTAAAAGGTTATAGATATGTCTCACATTAGAAAAATAAGTTGAATTAACTCAATCAAACTATCAAATAAGAAGTTATGGTCTCTCGTTGAAACTTGCACTCTTAATTAGTTCGAATAATCATTGTTTTATATTTATTATATGTTTATAAAAACAAAATATTATAGTTGATAATATATTAATTCTGAGTTCACGAATAATACATTTGTCACAAATCACATCATCATGACTAAAATAAATAGAATGTCCATGTAAGATTTTAAAAAATATCATTTTGCCAAGTGTGGCAGACCATGTGTCTAGACATCTACCCAGGCTGTCAAGACTTAGAAATGTCTGAGAAAATAAATCAGATGGACTGAATTTGGACCAACAAATCACATAGTTTTTTAGACTGTTAAGACCTTTCACAGCACTTGGGGGCATGCCCCGTTACAATAGTCAACGTCAACTCATGTCCATGCACTCAGTTTTTTCTCCACAACGGTTGTGAGCAGGGAAGATAGAAATACATATATCTTGTAAGTCAAACCTACTTTTACTATGTGGGTCGAGAGTACGTTGACTTTTACTGGGTTTAAAGTAAGGTATATATATGAATCCATATTTGAAGGTGGCATCTAGAGTAGGATATGAATCTTATGAACTATTATCTTATCCTTAATATTTTACCTTAATTTTAACCATACATTAACTATACTATAGTTTAATTATTATTATTATTTTTACTTATAAATTATAATAAATTTTTACTTATTTTGTAATATGCTCCATAACACGTAATCTTTTATTTTTGTATTATTATACTAAATATTTCTTGATAAATATTCAAATATTTATTATGTTTTAGTAAAATTTAATATATAAAATTAAATTTTAATGTCAAAAAATTTTTGAATTTAATTTGAGAAGCAGACCTATGAGATATTATGAACCCTGTAGACGTGAGGATAAGAGTATGAGTCAAGTAATAAAAAATTTAAGGGTCTAGGATAGAGTATGGGTCCAACTTTTCAAACTATGATATGAGTAAGATACTACCAATACCTTAAAAATGCTAAAATTAATTTTGAACTAACAATAATAATCATTTTCTGAAATACAAAATTACTTATAAATAATTCGAATTATAAATACACAGAATTTCAAATTATATAATTAAACATAAAATTCAAAACCTATAAATAATTACAAATCACATAATTAATTACGACTACCAAATTTTCGTTAAAGATGTTCAATCAAATCTTTTCTTAAAGAAATATAAGGTTCTTTATTGTGAAGCTGTGTGTCAGCAGTAATAAAGTTTGGTAGAGTATGTGAAGTTCAATGCGCAATGGTGGGTATGTCGTTAATGAATTTTTTTGGTAGTTGAAAACTATATTTATCTCGGTCATCCTTCACTATTATATATGTAATATGATATATGCTATCATAACTTCCCAAAGAATGATTAGGTCCACAGGAGACATGAAATTTGATGAATACAAAAAAAAAATTTGTAAAACTTCATATGCTCTCTTGCATTCTTTTTAGGCTCTTCTTAATGTTCAAGGAACATCTTGTTGTTAGAGTTGTAAGTGAATTCAGAAAGATAGTCCATTGTGAATAGGGTAAATATGTTGGAATAGACTAACCCCTGCAGATTAGGTATACATTCATTTATCGTCAAAGGTGCATGTGAGATTCAGAGAAAGACGTGCATGTGATTATCCACGGTGTGTATCCACGTCAGATTTAGTAGTGCGTCTAATTGAGTGGATTATAGTTGAAACATCTCCCTTTATTAAAAGCATTAAATTCCCTATTTTTTTAGAAAGTAACAATATAGATAAAAAAAATTATTCGATATTTATCACAGTTGCTGAGCTGCCCCACTCAATTATTATTATCATTATTATTATTTACACTAAAGAATTATTTTTTGGAAATGTATAGTACATAATTGTTTGTATAACAATAGTATAATTTTCTGTATAGATGCCCCACAAAAATTAAGTTGCCCCGACAAACAACATAGACCGCCCAAAGTTTGATACTATAATTGAAAAAAAAAAATGACTACACCAACGGAAGGTTTTAGTGTGATTATATATCAGAATCTTATCAAAAACATAATTCAATGGATAAAACAAATTCATTAAATCATAAATACACTTATTTGTAGAAATAGTTTTTGTCTACGATATGTAAGAATTAAAAATAATTTTTAAGAATTTGATTTCCTCAAAATATAATTGAGAAAATACCAATATCAAAGTTGTAATGTTTAATCCCTTTGTTTCTTTTTGGTCACCAACTTCCTCTCCTTTTGTAGTGAAAGTCTTTTATATTCCATGTCACTATTTCATGGTGACTTGTCATCTACGTGGCAAAATTATTTTAGTAGCTTGTTCATGTAAAGAAAGTTATGTCATCGAATTGACAAAGTTATTATACGAAGCTTTGCCACGTAAGAAAATGAGCCTTCATAAAACCAAGTTTGAGTTGGCTTTTTTATGTGGTTTTTTGTCACATTATTGTGCTTCTTGGAAAAATAACTCATGATTGATCAATGGGTATAAATTCAATATCGTTATGAACCTATAATGAAACCAACCATAGGCCATAATTAAACCAACACCACCAAAATTTACTTACGTAGTTTCTTTTTGTAAAGGGGTTCTGTAATCATATTTTCCTCTGATATGCTTGATCTTTTATTATGTAAGCCCAAGACTCTTAAAAGTCTATTCTAGGTTGAAATAAATACACTCTATGAGTGAGAAAAAAAAATGCATCAAATAAGAGATCTACAACATAAATAAAAGATATCATCTGCCAATCTAGGTTTGTTATATTTTTGTACTGTAAGATATTCTAACATTGGTTATACAAAATAATTCTGATTCTAATATCTTTATCGTAATTTTTTATTGGCTGTCCAAAAAAGTGGTTGACTGAAAACTATTTCGAGTGATACATCCATTGGCGATCCTCCGCACCAACTTTCTCTAAATTTTTAATTGGCTGTCCAGTTAAAAAATTTACAAGTGGAATTAATTCTTTTTTTTTTTGGTGTAGTGGAATTAATTCTTTCGTTAACAGTAAAAGTTGCATTCAAGAATAAACTAAGAAATAAAGAAAGGACGTTTCTACTATTCCCCGTGGCAATTGAACAGAGACTGTGATTTGAAATTTTAGTGACCCTTTTAGACTCGTCATGCATCCAAGCTACCGTACTACAATAATGTACAAATTATGGGGCCCGTTAAGATTTCTAAAATCGCTTAATTTTGACTTTCAGGTACATAAAATTTGAAAAATCTATAATGAACAGTGGGCTGCATATTCTGTACAGACCATTATAATAAATGCTAAATTACCTTCAGGTCCTTGTCTTATTGCTAATTTTGTAATAGGGTCCCTAAGTAATTTGAATAAGATTTAAGACCCCTAATCTATAACTAAATATTAGTTTTAGATCCTTGGATGATGTCAGCTATTTTTTTATTTTTTATCATTGAAAGGACCAAAATACCCCCAAAAACATTAAAGAAAAACACACATCAAACACCTCCACCTTAAAAACACACATCAAACACCTCTTGTAGCCGGAGCAACTCTTCACCTCCCCCTTCATCTCAAACACCTCCGCCTCCTCCTGATCCAGCTTCTTCCTCGAGATCGGCAACAGATCCTTCAAAGAGATCGTCGTCGGAGTGGATCTCTTCGTGGCCTCGGCTTTACAAGAGGTAGTAACGGTCGTAGTGGTGGCGGTTACACGCGAAGTCAGGGCTTCTTTGACCTTCAACTCTGTCTCTTCTTTCTCCGTCTTCTTGCTCGAGTCAAGGATGAGCTGGTTGGCTGGGGTCTGATGACTTCTTGAAGCAACTGGTGATTTACAAACCCCCAATGGTTGTTGACCATTTGACAATAGTGAAACCGGAGTCGGAGCCGGAGCCGGATCCCCCATATACTCGAAGAAGAAGAGGTAACGAGCAAGTTCAGGGAGACGAAAGGGAGAGGCACGTGGTCAATTATTAGGGTCGAGGATTGGGATTTTCCCGAGGAGGACGAAGACTGGTATTTGGTAGGGAGGAACGTGGGTCTCCTAGCTGCTCCCTCAACAAGAAGGCTCCAGACTCGCCGTCTCCGCCTGAAACCCTAGTTAATTGATTATTTAATTTAGGTTTCGTTTAGGTTTGTTTTATTTTTCGGTGGTGATTCTTCTCTGGGTATGTGAGTTGGTCTTCGGCGGTGATTTTTCGGTGGTGTTCTTCGGTGATGATTTTTTCGGTGGTGGGTTGCCCATTGATTCTGTTGTTTTTATGAATTGGATACCATCAATTATATCGATTTTGGTGTTTTATGAATTGGGTATCTTGAATTTTTTTAATTTTCTAGATATAATGTTCTTGGTGTTGGTTGAAGGAAGAAGAAGAATAAGAAGATAGCTTTTTTCTAAAAAATATTTAGGGGTATTTTAGTCATTGTAATGATTAAAAAAATTGCTGACATCATCCTTACTCATTTTAGGTACCCAAGACCAATATTCATCCAAAAAACAGGGGTCTTAAATCTTATTCAAATTACTTAGGGACCCTATTACAAAATTGACAATAAGACAGGGACCTGAGAGTAATTAACCCTTATAATAATGAAAGCAACCCTACAACACTAATTGCTTGACAGTAGTTTAGGATTATCGAATTCTTCCAGTAATATATTTTTCAATTTTTCATAAATAAAAGTTGGTAAAAGGAACAACAAGAGTAAATAAATACACCACTACCAGAAATACCACTTTCCAGAGTTAGCCATAGATGAAACAAAGTTCACAAGAAGGGCCGGTTTAGAGGTCTCACCTCAGAGGTTTAAGGTTTACACATATATAATAATATCTACAGAAGCTATATCCTAAAGGGTAGGCGAAGTAAGACCCTCTCTTAGAGCTCAAAACAACAGAAGGGGAGACTAAGCTAATTAGTAATTACGGAGTTGATCCACAAGCGACGCGACGGTGGATGACATATTACAGGTAGCGGAAGGGGGACGTCGAGGTGCACTAATATAATAGAGTATCGGTTAGCGTTTGAGGATTAAAACTCAGATTAAACATCCGTGGGCCGACGCCTGGTCATTTGCAGACAGTCTTCAGCCTCTTGGCTGCCTTGACAAATCCCATGATCACTTGCAGCTCGTCCATTTGCTTCACAAGGCCGGAAAACAAACCATGTTTTGATTACAATTAGTACAGCCTAGTCGAAAATGTCCA
>SOPF01024424.1:0-15819 GCA_012979155.1 Hypericum perforatum | reverse complement strand
TTCAAAACCACTATAGTATTGACTAGGAAAATTAGTCCATAAGGGGATCGCTCTATTCATCTGGTTCACATACTTTATTTACTTCGATTTTATTCTGCGTGCACCAAATTACCCAATAGTCTTAAAATTCCACGACAACGTATTTGCCGTTCCTAAATTTGCACGAAGACACAACTTAGTTTTTTTTTTTTAATTATGATATTTAATATCGAGTATTATAGAAGACTTATATACTATTTAGATTATAACTTTTTTAATTGTATTTTTTATTCAAAAAATTTAATCTTGAGAATCGATTACCGGACCGACTTCAACACATAATAATCAAGAGTTAGTGCGCCTTTTCCGTCTCCTCAATACTCAATAGCCCTAAATTTAGAAAGAAAAAAAAGGAACACCACAAAAAATAATAAGAAGAAAACAACACCAACATAGGTAGACCCCAGATGGAGAAGGACAAGGAAAAAAGAAGCAGCTAGACTAGAGGACAGCACCACTAGAACAGGAAACTGGAAAACTACTCTTCTTCGCAAGCTTTTGGAGTAAAAGACGGGTCTAGCTGCCAAGTGAAAGAGGAGGTGGAGAAGGAATATGGATGAGATGGTGAGGAAGATAAGGAGGCATGTAGGGGATATAAAGGAGAGGGTATTGGAGAAGCTAGTTGCTGCCAATTCTGTGCCTAGAGACGCCTTGGAGAACTCCAGACACTTCTTGGAGACCGTGGTTAGGGATGTCACCGGTGCTGCTCGTGGCTTAGCCATGGATGCCATGAGCCGGATCAAGAGCAGGCTAGTTGGTATCTTGCCCTCCCTGTCACCCGCCGTCACTAGGAAGGTATTCATTTAAATACCTTTTTCTTTGTTTTGTAATTTATAATGTAGTAATCTCGACGCGTTTTTTAATCAAATTCTGCTGTGTTGGAGTGCGATGAAATGGTAATTGCGTGAGCATAACAATAAATACGAGATCAACTCCTCTGATACCATGTTAAATTTTCATATTTTACAAAAAGTTTTAAAAATCACTCTTGTAAGTAACAATGATGAGGTAATTTAATTTGTTTTTTATTAATTTACTTCATCCAAATCTTCACCCAATTGTTGTAGTTGTTGTAGCACTTTTAGAGCTTAGACCAGGTGATTATTATGTTGGGACAAGTGTGCATTGGTACTACTCTGATCCGCCATTAAATATTCGGATATAATTTCGAGAGGGAAAAAAACAAAGTTTAATCATTTCAATTATGTTGTTGGTAGATGGTGGACGATGCAGCTAACGAGGCAGATGGGGACGATGACCAGAGCGAGGGCGAAAGCGGAGGAGATCAACAAAAGGGCGAGGAAGAAGAGTACGGCCGAGTGAGCTCCAAGGTCCCATATAGCTCACCCACGTCTTCGTTTTTTGCTTCCCTTAAGCCCTTGCCACGGCTTTAATTTTTAAGCTAGGCCGAGCCATTTCTCATGAGATGGTGGATGTTGGTAACGATGAGGTTGTAATATACAAGAGGAGGAAGCCGTTTATATTGTGAAATTCTAGTTGTTACATGAACAAGTCGTATCTATGTTGTGACCATAGTAAATATTTTTCTTAATTTGAAACTACCATTGCACAGTTACACGATCTGTTTAGACATCCCCATCCTTAATAATGTTATATGGCGCAAGACAACACAATAGTCTAAACAGGGCTGTGGAGCCTTTGATTAGCATAACGAAATTCGGCAAAGATATTAGGATTAGTTTTAATTTTAATTTGTATAGAACTATATTTTTTTGAGGTAGGATTGAATATTTTGTCACTAACTGAGTGAGTAATACTATCCAGAGTATGATGTTATGATGTGCACTGTTGGCTTGGAGACGACGTGATTTTAATCATACTGGAGAATACATTTTTTTGGTATTTCGTTTAAATGCATTCGACATACAATATATGATATATAATACTAATTTCATGTCAGAAAATAATACAA
This sequence comes from Hypericum perforatum, assembly GCA_012979155.1. Lineage (NCBI taxonomy): Eukaryota > Viridiplantae > Streptophyta > Magnoliopsida > Malpighiales > Hypericaceae > Hypericum > Hypericum perforatum. Next base: position 13,847 of record SOPF01024424.1, on the reverse strand, counting down.
CACTCTTTAAAATATAAAATTTCAAAATTTCCATACGTAATTTCTGATGTTACAGTTCTTTCCTATTGTTTGTATTATGTTGTTGGTCTCACGGTATCACTAAATCGAGGCCTTCTTATAGCATAGTATATTTTCGTATAATTAAGATGATGATCATAGGAGTTCATTGACTTTGACTTTTGGCTTGACAACGAGTGCGGTAGCATATGCACAAGATTTAGGTTCGCTTATCCTTGCCGTAGGTATTTTAATCGAATCAGATATATCATTTGTCCTCTACAGTTTCTATTTCTATGAATAATCTATGTTAGTGCTAGTTTCATTTAGTCAACTAAAATCGCAACAACTACATCAACTCACCCCCAGCCACCCAAGATAACAAATTTTACAGTTCAAGGTCCATAGTCTTCATCTCCAATCAAGTTACAAATTTCCGAACACTCCACCAAACTGTATGGCAAGGACATAAAATTAAGAGTCACAATCCGAAATTAATCGAAGAAATGACTGACAACGAGGAATAAATACTTTATATTGGATCAGAAAATCAAAAGAAAAGGAAAAAAGATTACCAGTAGTACCGGCTTCGAAATCCTGGCTTGAAAACTACAATTGGTCTGCAAGTTCATGTTTGAAATAAGAATTTTATTACCCAAAAAAATAAACAAAACTTGTGAAAATGATAATTCTTGAGGATGTTCTGGAACATATTTTTTTTGCATTATAATAGATAGAAATGTTAATTGACACCCGATAAAATGCTACAAATTTCATTCAAATACTTCGTTGTACCAATTGACGAGAATGCAATGAAGCAAGTAGGAATGATTGTTGTTGAATATTGCACCTTCTAACCATGTCATGAATCAAATATAACTTAAAAAAATTAAGCTTAATATTAAAAATTTAACATTATATCAAATCAGTTTAATTCAGGGGTAGTACAATCCCAACCTTAACCTTATTACGCACAGGACAAAATGTTCAAGTCACGGTCTACTAAACTACAAAGGACAATCCAATAGCTCAAACTAGCTTCACAATTCTGTTCATTTTTAAAGTTAGTCAATACCTACATTACTAAATATCTGTTATTTATGGCATATATTACATATATCTCTACTAATAGAAACAGATCTCATTAGTAAGTGATTTACATTCACAAATAAATTTTAAACTAAGGGTTAACATTTGACGAGAATCAACAAATTTAGATCTGCATTAGTGATGGTTTATTTTCTCAGCAGCCGATTAAACATGGTAACTCATAAGAAAAAAAAAAGCACATTCCGGATAATTTAAAGTTAAACAGCTATAATTATTTAACTAATGAGAGTTGAACTCAAAAAATTTTGAATTCGAATCATTTTAATAAAATATACATCATTGAGAGAGCTAATTCAACTATACAAAAATTCATAAAAAAAATTAGTTGGGTACCTTCTAATATTAGGAGGGCCTTGTCCCCGTGAAGCATCACCACCTTGGGTACAAGTAGTAACACACTTGCCCGTACAAGACTCGGCCTTCCTGCTCTTGGGCCGCTGTATCCTCGCCTTCTTGCAGTCCTTAGCTTCCAAGCACTCTCCGGACAGCGTCTGGGGCACGTTGGACAGCGTCTCCGCCAAGTCGGGCGGGTTAGATGGGACTAACTCGGCCGAAGAACCATCTCCGACCACCGCGGTTAGGACCAGGCAAGCAGAAGCAGCAGCAGACAACAAGGTGGTGGTTATGGCTGAAGTGGAACAAGAAGAAGAAGAAGTGCACTTGGTGAGGAGTGTTAATGTCTTTGTGGTTTTGTTGTGTTTTGTCATGAAAACAAGTGATGGGTTGGAGCGTGTAAGAACATTATTTAACTTTTCCATGCAAGCTATCCGATTGGCATTCGGGTTTCCGAGAAATCAGCCCGTGACATGTAACCGCGTGTTGAGGAAGAGACGAGAAAGAATTTTCATTTGCTTGTTTTGTGTTATTTTTTTTTCTCAATTTTTGTTGAAATTTTAGAATGATAGAGACCATCCAAGATGGTTGGTCCGAAGATCTTCTGTCTTATCTCTTCTTTTGGTTTTCAAAGCCAGTTAAGTTAGAGTGGCGTAGATTGTGCCAAATCATACTATACTATGTGGATTTATAAATTTATGTGCCTTTTGGGTCCACGTATAATCCTTTTTCCTTGAATGTTACTGGCGCGTCAAGTTTATTGAGGTGGCAACACGTGCTATATAGGGATTGAGATTGGTGGTAGATCGACACACTTTGATCACATTGTAAAATTTTGATAAAATTTCATCTTCATTTCGTGGTTTGCGAGATCACTAGAAGTCATCTTTTACTTTAAAACGACTTCCAAATATGGTTGCAACAATTTGACATAGAAAATCGGTGCCTCCGAGTCTCAAAACGACCCCATTTTGAAGCTCAAATGTAACACGCCATATCAGATTTCTTATCTTGTTGACAATTTGCCATGGCCCCAAATTAAAGTGATTATTGGTACCTCAAGAGATATATTGAATGATAAACATATAAAATTGCTTTCGGAGTCGATCTGCGTTGTGTGGACGCACATATGCATCTTCGTATGAATGTACAGGAAGCTAAAATGAAGGTTCGTATGAACAATGCAGCAGGTGAGATTAACAGGATGAGATTCAAGACATCTTTATCATCACTCCGGCAAAACAGACAGAACTTCTGTCGACTTCTTCCGTTCGTTGCCGATATTTCCTTTCCGATGATGTTTCCTTCGGTGTATAAGACCAGCTGTTCTCCATGACAGATGGTCATGTGTTTTTCTCAAGAACAGAAAGAGCCGGAGTGAGATAGTTGTTCGCTTTGTCGGGCAAATGTGCCACCTGCAGACCAGTTACCATGACGTTAGAGGTTTGAAACTAACAGGAAAACACTCAGTCTTCAATTGGAACAATAAGTCGGCAGTTCTCTCACCAGCTCATAGAGCTCCTGCCCTTGCTCCGCGACATATTCATAACAAACCTACAGATGGTTGGACTTCGACTTAAGTCTAAATAAATTGTAACCAATTTTAAGATAAAAGGACACCCATGAAACATGTAACTCACATCAAAACTCTTGTTTCTTGCAGTTGTATCATGTAGTGCCTTAACACAGATGTCGGCCACGTCAGCGCAGCTAATACCCTGAATTGCAAAAAAGTCAGTAGTCTCGATGTATCTTAGCAAGATCCAAGAAGCGTTACTCCTTGAAGACCAATATGTTACCTGAGAAATTCTGTTTCCTTGATCAAATATGAGTGCACGTTGACCACCGGGCTCCTCCTGCATAGAGAAGATTGATTGCTTCAGAGGGAACAGGAAGTGGATCGAGTCTTTGACAAATGTAATAAATTACCTTCAAGGGACCAGGGCGAATGATTGTGTATCCAAGACCTGATCTCCTCAATGAATCTTCCCCAGCCTGGAAAGAATATGATCATATACCTTAGGCAAAGGTATTAGCAGAAAATGCGTTTCCGATGCCAGACAAATAAACGAAAAAAATCGCCCACTCACCCTCTTGGCTTTTACAACTTGCTCTCTCCTGCTGGGTTCTACTCCTAATCCTGTACATGAGACAAGCACAAAGTCCGTCTCTTTTCCAGTCTGCACGACATTAGCAAAGACAGCTCATATAAAAACCAAAGTCATATTCATGGGACTAAAAAGTTCTTCTCTTTTCCGGTCTACCCTTGTATACGAATTTGTGTTTTCTCCAGTTTCTTAGTTCGTGTATCAATTCGAGTATCTAAACGTGGAATGCTAGTAAGGAAGTAGCATTAAGTATGATGGTTTCCCTGGATGAACTTACGGGCAATGCTTTTATATACTCGAGTTTAAGCTTGAATCTTCTCAAATCTTGTTCCTTAGCAGCATCAAGTCCTTCAAGAGGTCTCTGTAGCAGAAGCATTTCAGACCGTTAGGATACAGCAACATCAATATAAATTAGATGAGGTTCTCAAGTCGAAGAATGGAGACCAGTTAGTTTGTAGGTTAGAAAAAAAGACGTGAGTGGACAAACCTGTCTGCGGGGCTCAAAGCGTATGGTCATAGTGTGAACAAGGAAAGGATCAAGTGGTGGATCATCTGGTTTAACAGGACGGAAGGATGAAAATGGCATTCGAACCTGCCATTTGAAGAATACAAGGATTCATAATCATCATTTATATACTTGTACTACATGGTGAGAGAACTATAACTTGTAATGGCATATTCATAAAATAACAACGAAAAGCTTTGGATCTTACCCTGCAGAACCCGACTTTTGTATTAAATCTCGCAAAATACAATGTGCTTTGAGTCGTATCAGACAAAGGGCCAGCTTCAAGAATCAAGACATAAGATCTCCCATTGCCACCGACTGAGAGCACTAAACCTTCATATCTACACATTTACAGCACAAGAAAGAATAAATGACATGGTCATAATCCCGAGTTGTGCTTAAGCGAGCTCAAAGAACACGAAGTTTCTGCTTTAATCTCTACCTGTCTAGCGTGGAACCCAGAGGGAGTGAAAACCTCTTGCTGAGTTCAACATAACCTCCTTTGTTATAAACGTAGCCTAAGAGAAAATGAATGTTAGAATTGGACAAAGTACAATGAACAAGCAGCCTAAGTACTTGACAAATGACGAGCTCATTGAGTGAACAGATACCGAGTCCTCGCACCTGAAAACACCGCTTCACCCTCCTCAGTGAATAGAAATCTGCCATCCATCCCGTCGTCGTCGTAGCTGAGAGAAATCGGTTCCCGAAAGTAACTTCCTGTGCGAACCTCCCAGCCCTTCAACGCTTTCTCGGACTTGAACTTTGCTAGCAAAAGCTTGCTTTTGCTGCTTTTCCCTGCTCGTAATTGCGCTAATCTGTGGTTGTAGTCCTACAATATGTACTCGAAGATCATATACTCATTGGACCTCATCTCTAAAGACAATCGACATGCGCGAAAGAAAGCCACAAAAGACTTTTTCAAAGCAAAATGCTGACGGGATTCGCACTACCTGCAAGGCCTTGGTGAGGTTGGAAACACCTTGATGATCAACCCTGTAAAGATCACCGGTGACGGTGGACCGAGCAGTGGCACAGTATATGATCTTATTGCAGCCTTCGATGGCCGACTGAAGGGTAGAGGGTTCACCCACATCCCCAATTACCACCTCAACTGACCTTGGCAACATGTCCAACACCTCTTGGTCTGCCTTCCTCACCAAAGCCTTCATCAAACAAAATTCCCAACATGAACCAAGTCAAAAGCCAATCATCATTACCATCAACAAGAATGCAGTCGAAACAGAAGCACAAGTTGGTCCAAGTAGCAAAGAACTCTAATTTCCTTTAATAGGGTATCAAGTTCTAGTCTTGTAAACAAAATTCCCAACATAAACAAGTCAAGGGCAATCATCACTACCAACAGTAAGAATGCCCTCAGAACAGAAGCGTAAATGCACGAACATGTCTCAAGTTTGAGTCTTGCAAACATATGGCAAGTACCTTAACACTGTAACCCCTGAGCATGAGTTTTCGAACAACGATCCGCCCGATTCGACTGGTGGCACCAACAACAAGGACACAGGTGCTCTGAGCACCAGGAATGGCGAAGTCACACATGGGACCCTCCCTAACGAGCAAAGAATCCAACTTCTCATCAGGCCTGCTCCTGGAAATCTGGCCCAACCCAGAGAACTTCCTCCACACCTCATCGAATATCTGCCTGGATTTCCTCCCAAGCCCAACTGGGTTCACCAGTTCCAAGTCATCCAGGCTCAAAGACTGCGGCTTTAGCTGCTGCTGCTCTTCATCCTTGGAGGAAGAAGAAGAAGAAGAAGAAGAAGCAACCAACTTGGCATCTTCTTCCACCTCCTTGGGTCCCACCTGGCTGTTATTCTTCTGGTTCTTGGAGGTGGCAGCTAGGGGTGGGGCCACAAGTGATCTGGGTTTGGTTTGGACAGGGAAAGAGAGGAGCTTTCTGTGAGGAATGTAGGTGGTGGTGCTGGTGAAGCTCAGATGGTGGTGGTGGTGATTCCTTAAACTAACACTAGTTGTTGTTGCCATTTCTTACAACTGTCTCTCTCTTCTCTGTTCGATGTGGTTTTTACTTGGGGACTGGTTTGGTTTTTCTATGGGATTGTCTGGTTACAATCGCTGCTTGTACCATGCAGCTACTGGAAATCTCTTGCAACTAACCGCCACCCAACCCACCGTTACAATATAATCGGTTATGATTATTAATTTATATTTGAATTAAATAAAATTTGAAAATGTGTTAATATCTTTTTAATAAATGTATAATATTGTTGAGTTCACAAAATTCGATATGAGTTGATTAAATTAGAATAAAATATTTTTTCAAAAAATATTTGCATTGGTAAAAACATTTTGTTCTATGGTGCAAGAAAATCACATGATTTTATCTGTAGATTTTATTTTAAAAATGGGGAAAGTTTTTATCTCAGAAGTCATTCGCTAACAAAATAAGCGAAAGTTAAAAAGATTAAACCAGTTTAATTAAACTTAAGGCGTTATTATGTCTCACAGTAAAAAAATTTGTAATTTTTTATGATTTTTTTTTTTTGCTTTTTGCAGTAATATAGTCCGGTAAGAATATCACTTTTTTCTAAGGAACTAACCTTGGGAATTAAAGAATAAATGAAATATTATTACTATGGCATTTGAATTTACTAAAAATTATAACAAAACCCTAAATTTATAAGAGTGATAGTAGAAAATATGGAGGGACAAACAAAATTCTCCCCATGAATCGGACTTGGGACTATAGGAGTGGATAAGTACGGAATGGATTCGGTAATATTTATCACAAGAAAAATAGAAATAGATATGGTGTAACGATTAAAGTCAAGGAAGTAAAGTGTGGTACTAAAAATTCAATTGTTCTAGATTGATGGGTACAAAAGTTTGGATATGCAGTATTAAAAAAATACATGTGGTGGCTGTTTAAGACATGAAAATGAAAGCTTCCAAAGTGGGAAAACCAAAAGGCCGTGGAATTCAGACCACAGAATGTGATATGAATTTTAGACCTGCCACGTTCCATTACAATTTCCCTCAAATAAACTTTGAAAAATTATTTTCTTTTGGATAATTTAGTGGAGACGCAAACAAAAATGATCAGGACCAGAAATTAAAAGTTTTGGATTGGAGTGTACTTGGAACATTGACACGCCGAGTGGTTCAAGTAGTCTTAAACATGCTTCAATTTTAAAGTACGAAAATGGAACGAAAAGAAAAGAAAAAAGCAGTGAACGATACTGAACTATTATTGCTTCATCTATAAAGCACCAGATTGTACAAAGGTTCCAATATTAAAGAGTGGAAAATAAGATAAATAGAAAAGAACCTGGCTCAACTTTTCCCCTAAATAAAAGCCCCCAACTTCCTCAGTAAGAAGAGCAGCATTCTATAATCTACCAACAGAATTGGAACAGATATGATACAAAATGGGGACAGAACACAAACAGGAGGATGAAATCAAAGAATCACCAACCAGACACATTAGTACTCCTATACTCTTTTTTAAGGGATGTAGTTAGGCACTGCTGGTGTAGAGGGGGGCAACTTCAACCGTTGGACTCCCGCTTCTCTAATCAGGATTCCCGGGGGACATGAATGAAAGAATAGATTCCCCGCCCGTTACCCGAAAATGAAAATGCTGCATCATTGTGCTGTTTGACTTGCCTCTGGCGGGTTAAGGCCCGTGGCTTTAACTCTCGCTGCCAAACTTCTAGCAGCACCAGTCGTGCAACACAAGGCTACTGTGTCCTTCTCAATCGGGAAGCGTTCAGTTCATATGTACAAGCCTACTAACCTGAGGTGCCAGCAACCTCTGCAGCTCTTTGCCGCATCATCTCTGTCACAGCTGCCCGTCGCCTAGAATCAGCCTGCTGCTGCAGCCTTCTGCAGTGTTCTTTCAGATCTCTGAAAAAACAAACAGAATTAAAAGAAATGGCAAATTAGCTTAAGCATGAAACATTCAGAAACCAAAATCAGGATCCAAAACAGTTGCAAAGTAGGTTGCTTACTTGCAGCGTGGCACATGGCATTCTGATTCCTTGCATGCCCTAGCATGCAGTTGGAGGAGGTACCACATTTTCTTGCAAAGAAGACAGCCTCCAGATGCACGAGTTCTGCACTGAAGCCCATGTCGGAAAAGCCCCTTCACCTTTCGACAATTTGGATATTGACAATTTCCAGAGCGACACACTGATGCATGCACCAGAAGATCAAGCATTTTCCTCAGCTGCAACGACAATTGAAGCAAATTGTTAGGATCTTCGAAAAGTTTGTTTTATCAAAAGCAACGTGTTAGCCTATACGAAAAGTTTGTCAACAGTACACATTTATCTGGATTCCCTTTTAGTCTACCTGCATATATATAGCTAGGTTAACTGACAAGATATGGCGGGCAATTGGAATTTGGTAAAATTTATGACAGCTTATTTTGAATATATCATCAAGACTTGGTACAGAAGCTATATAAGATTAGCGCCACAAAGTCCATTTCGTCAATTCTATCTTTTTTAGTTACCGCGGAAGTGGAAGGATCAAGAAAAAAAGCATCCTGAATCTTCAACACTCAAAGCTAAATGCTAATATTTATACCTTCAAAGCAAAAGACAGTATTTTAAGCATCTAGATGTTCCACAAGATACCTGCAAAACTCTTTGTTGCCTGGCCTCTGTATTCTGTGCATCACGTTCAGCTATAGATGGATGATTTGTCAATTTATGAGGATGATCAACACAACCATCCTTTTGATAACAGGAATTGCACACATCATACTCGGGGCAAACTTCACAGCGCCAACCTTGACCCGCTTCAATATCAAGATGGCACACATTGCACGTGGTGACGAAGGCAGGGGCAGTTGGATTGTGGAGATGGTAAAGAACCATCATCGAAGAATGCTTGGCCCTCCTCAAGGTGTCATATTGATAATGATTTCCTTGACAGAGACTCAGAAATGCTTGTCTTGTGTCAAAAAACTCGCTCTCGAGAATTTCATCTTTATCCTTTGTGTCAGCAGGAACATCCGTTATTTCGACCTGCATAGTTCAGAAATGTCATTTCACAGTTAGGTGGAAGGAATAACTGTCTTAGACTTCTTTCTATGGAACCCCATACAACCACTACATGGTTTAATTGGGTCATATCACTTACTGGATAGAGCACATGCCTATCCCTGTGGTTAACTGGGTGTCGCTCTCTGTCTTCACGTTGCTGTTCAGCGTCGTAGCACCTTCAGAAGAAGGAAGATGTTTTTTAGCCCATGAAATAAGCTTAACTAGAACATGACAGAGCAATAAAAGCACAATACTGAGAATTGAGTATGAACAAAGCTTAGAGAAACTTTCAATGCATTAGCGTGAGATCACAATAGTTACAAAACCAAGTTCAAGATACAAATCAACAGCACCATAAACCTTGGTGGTTTATGTTGAGAGCTTAAGAGCTAATTGGAAAATAGTTTTCATATAAAAAATACATATGTTAATAATTATTTTGCTTTCTGTCTGCTGTATTATGGCGTGCTAGAATGCTAGAGAAAGTATCTACACGGTGCCATTGTAAAAATAATGAAGCACGATAGATAACAAGCCACTGCTTACTTGTCGCAGATCTGAAAATTTTTGCACTGACTACAAACCCAGCGATTCCCCGATACCATTAGGATGCAACAATGTGTACAACAATGCTGCAGATGAACCATGATAAAGTCTTCCTTCATTGGGCTGATCGTCTCCCCAAGCTGAAAAATAAAAACAACTATATAAGAATAAACAAGTTACAAGTATCTCGAAGTCGGACAGCCCAAAAAAAAGAGCTCCACGCATCAAAGAGAAGCAAATATGCAGAATCTTCAAAACAGATGACAACGGAGAAAAATTAATTGTGTTCACGGCAAAAAAGTTACTTTGTGCATCAGCAGCAGATCCTTCGAAGCATTCCCTGAGAGATCTGACTGGCCAGAGGCTTTCAAAGCCCTCTTTGTCATGGTCTTCTTAATAGTTCCCTTCTTATTTTGTTTTCTTCCATCTTCTTCTTGGTTAAGCTGATATATCAAATCCTCAGCAGCACCCGGCCAATAGTCACCATCAAAGTAAGGCAGCCTGGCTGCTGTAACCTTTGCCTTACACTCACCCATACATGCAAAGAAATGATCATATAAGTTAGTTAGCTCTACCACAACAGTCTCCTTTGAAGCTTTCCTGAGCATCGCTAAGTACCTGAAACAACATAGTATTGAAACAACAATAAAGTAGTTAGTGAAGACTTTGAACTGCAAAATAAAGTTGGAATAAGATATCATTTATCTGTACTGTGACTAGACTTACCACTCCCGGAGTTTATCAGACTTTGGTGTCTTCTGGATTTCAGGGTGACAGTACAATATATAGTCTTCACCCTTTAGGGGTGGGCAAGCCCATATATAGCAACTTGTAAAACCTCTCTTCTTGCAGTATTCAAGGTAACCAATCTGCAGAAATCAAATCTTAGAAGTTAACAAAACCACTTCTGTGGGCAGCTGCACTTTTCTGCCAACCAGAAAGGACATGATAAATTGAGACTAACCAATATCTCATGGTAGACAAATGTACGTAATGCTTCCCCTGTCACTGCTTTAATATCGGGTCTAAAGTACTTCACAGAATCTAGATATGATAAATATACACGTCTCTGATTTGGAAGTTCACTTTCCGATCCAAATTCTTGGACATACATGCCAAATAAACAAACTTCCACTCCTTCGATTTTCTGAAACAATAATAGTACCTGGACAAAAGAACTGAACATTAGTACAATTGTTTCAATGAGTCGAGACACAAATGTGCAGGAATAACATTCTGCCACTCGGTAGACATACCAAGTCATTATCCAATTAGACATAATTACCAAAGTGTAGTATTCAAGAAGCATTTAGTATACCGTGGTGCTGTACTATTTCAGGAACCATTTGGCTTAGAATCACATGCTCCCTCTCTGAATGATGGTTAAATAATTGGTAAAGAAGGTCCATTATTGAGGAAGATTAGCTGTGGAGGAGAATAGTGACCAAAGTTGGTCTTAACTGAGAGATAGAGAATCACAAAGGGTGCAAGAATTGCATGCTATTCTTGGATGACCATTAAAAAGGTGGATAATTTTGGAAGGAGTTGCTACTTATAGGTGTGAGATGGGACAGACTCTTCGTTTGGCATGGTCCAGATTTTAAATGAGTTTCTATTTACTAATCAGATAATAATAGCATAAATGATAATTTGCACCCTTTGACCTTTATGTGAAATCACGAACACTCCAAGCTCTATGAAAAGAAAACATGGAATTACATCACCAAGCATACCTTTGACTTGTAAGGGAACTCAGTTGGGTAATTCTCTTCCCGAAATATTTCAAGAAACCTTGGCTTCACTTCCAACTTTTTGTCAACTGATGAAACAACACGAACCACAAGTGATTCTGCTCCAAGAACCTGAAAATACAGACACTCCAAGTCATTGAATTAACCAATAAGTCACAAGCTTACATGGTAGAAATTCTTTGAATATCGTGCACCATCAAGCCATGGACCAAATTATAGGACAGTTAGCCATGACAGCAAAGCATGCAAAAACTGCCAATTAGAATGGGCATATGACTTTCCCTCTGTTCTCTTACAAATGACGCTCTTTGAGCAGATAACATTGCACATAATTTCATGCTAATCTTTTTTAGAAAGACCTCACGTGTAAAATCCAGATACTTTCCAGTATGCATATGCCATGCCTATTGTTAAGTGGGTTCTATGAAACAACAGATTATCATAATAAAAAAAGATCCAGGCACCTCATCGTAGCTTTTTCCTAGAAGTCTGGCTCTCTCCAGTCTTTCCTGCTTCAATTTTTTAAACAGCCGCTGCTCTATGTGGTCGCTAAGTACAGTCTTTGGCAAATCTTTAGCCCCAAGAACAGCACTCTGAGGTAAAGGCTTTCTCTCTCCTCTTTCAACTTCTTCTATATAACAGTTAGGACAAGTGTAATCAGCTTGTCCACCATCATTTCTTCTGCCATTGAACAATGCACAAATTTGATGTTGCCAAGCCTCACACTTGTCGCATTGAACCCACTGGAAGACAAACAAAGAAATACTAAGAGCAATTAATCAGCAGAATGCATGAAGTACCAAATGATAAACAGAGAAGATACAGACCCATTCTTCAGTTTCTTCATCGTTCTTCTTTTTTTCAAGCCTAGCTTTCAAAATGGAAGTCCCATCAACAACTATTGAGTCTCCACGAGCATCATTGTAGCAAGGTATACACAAAGAGTGCCGCGTTTCACCAGATCCCACGGTGTAATACATTGCATTTCGCTTAATCCTACCACCACAGTGTGAGCAATATATAGGTGGTGGTTCAAAGGTAAGCTTTTCCACAGCACACAATTGACAAGAGTTCTCACTCATGGAGTGTTCCATCGCTTGGTTTTTCTCTGCTTTAGCCTTGCTCTATACAAAGGGAAAGAGAACAAACATGATTTAGTATCTCGCGTTGAATAGCATTCCATAATGCAGCTATTCATTCAAGTGTTCAACTCAACTGAAAGAGAACCTATACATCAACAAAAGCATATGCTCACATTAATAAAGCCACAAAGGAATCGTCTTTTCTTTAATATTATTGAAAAACAAAGCTAAAGAACTCAAAAGAGAAGAGGAATCCAGACCTGGCCAACCCACTGTCTGAGGCCTGCAATATGCTCTCTAACTTGCTCAGGGGTGAACAGCTCAGTCATTGACACTCCTTTAATTTTTGGCTTCCCCGACTTCGTTACTACTGCATTTTCAGCAGGCTGTGCAGAATTATCTTGCTTCACACTGTCACTCTCCTTTTCAACTTTAACACCATCTTCTTTGGCTATACCTGAAAACTCATCTTCCACAAATTGTCTATCAGTCGTTTGGCTGTTTGTGGCTTCCATGACATCCTTCTTGGCACCACTTTTACCAGAGCTTCCTTGTCTAGAATTTGCAGGAATTTCCAACTTAACTTCTGAGCACTCAGATTTACTTGGCATAGAAGCTTCAACCAGTTGATACTGCACATCCTTGGATGCATGGCTCTCGTCAATTTTCGGAGCTGAAATAGAAGCACTTTCACTGTCCTGCTTCAGCGATTGTGGGGACTGCTCAATCTTCACACGTTTTAATGCAGGTTGTTGATCCAACATTTCACCAGATGCTGCATTTGAGATCATCTTAGAAGAGGCATCTGCCAAGTCATTAGATTTTCCAGCAAAGCCAGGACATGAAGTTGGCTGTGCACGAGCCGTGGCATTTTTCGCAATATATTTTTTCACAGGAATACAAACAGAGCATACTGGGACCTGACATGTTTTATAATGATCAATCACCGACTTTGTCTGCGAGCAGCGAGGATAAGGGCATGAACCTACATTGCCGCGTAAGTTACATCTACTCATATGTACCAACAATTCTTTACCAATGAGGCAGCAATTCCCAAGTACACACCTTCCCTCCGTATGTCCACAATTGCGAGCATGTAACAAAAATAAAATCCACTTCTGTTGATTTTTGAGCTGCGTCTCCCGGGTAGTATTTCGAGATGTATACACGGAACTGCTGGAATTCTGAGGCTCTGCCGCACTTCTTGGAGGAACAGTTTGACCAACAATGGATCCATTTGCAGCAAAACTATTGGGCTGAGCTTCATCTCCCCCAACTATCCGTTGATGGAAATCCTCTTGCACATGCTGATCCTTAATGCTGGCAGCCACGCAAGCACCGTCTTGAATTTGAGGATGCCATTGGCTTTCCAAATCAGATTT